>ML249203.1:207736-334950 GCA_005239495.1 Nicotiana undulata
GGGGGGGGGGGGGGGGGGGCGATATTTTCCCTTATTGCCTCTTCCTCAATCCAGTAGCGCAAGGTTTCAACAAGTTCTTTGTACGCGTATAACGAAAAATGTATATACTTTTTTATCCCGAATTCCCTATTATTCTCGGTCCTTGTTCTTGGTCTCTGTGAAGGATCCAGTCGATGGGAATGAATCCATGTTCAAATCTTATTACCGAGTTCGATTACGGGAAGGAAATAGAGAAGGTAAGGGACCGCTTTCCTTGTTCAAGCCGGTATTGTTTGAGTAAGTAGTAAGTTTAGGCCTCAATTAGCAGTCATAAGGCCGACGGGTCTTCATCCCGGAATAAGTAGATGCGGAATCTCGTCTGTTTGAAAGGTAACTTGAATTAGCAGTCGGATTATGAGCCATTCTCACTCGTTAGGCCTTCCAATATAATTGATTTGAAGGAGTGAAAGCCACTTGACTTGACTGTAAAGAGAGGAGCTCCAGCCACTCTACTTCCACCATTGTATAGCCCTGCAGATAATTCGAATACCGGAATTTTGTTTAATACTAAACCAAATCAAACCTAATACTGTTTTTTTTTTCCTTTTAATTTAACACTAACTGAATCAAATCAAAGTTACATGTTGCTTTTTGTTGTTATTTTTTGTCGGATGCTCGGTTTTTTTGTTGAACACCCTACTTGCTACTGTGAGAATTGTAGCCTGATTGGCCAAGCTTCTAAAATCTGTTTATTTTGAGAAGTGCTTTTCAAAATTATCCAGGAATATGAAGAAGGAAAGTGGTCAAAATTATAAAGCATGTTTAGAATTTATATAAGTTGGAAGTGTCATCATGAATCAAGCTTGCTTCCCACGGTGGCTAGGAATCACATCTCACAATAAAACTGCCTTCTTGTTTCCGGAGTTTGGGGTGACAACTGAAATCATTTGAATTACTGTACATGTACTTGAGAAATTCCAAAACTGAATGTAATACATAATTTCTCTAATTGCAAAAATATTATGATGTGATGTTATAAATGAATATAGTCAAATTACTTATGTAGGTTCGTAATATATTTAGCTTTTCGGAGTTCTGATTTTCTATTTTTCTGTGTATAATTTTATAGTTGGAACTGGATATGTATGTTTGTGAGATGGGGTGACATCAAATGAGTCATTTCATGTTGTATGCAGGATAAAATTAGTGTTAACAGGCCTGAAACTTTGAGTGCTCAAGTACAAACAGAACATCAGCAACGTATGCCTGACAAAGCAACCTCATTGGAGCTGTCCCCTACATCTGTTACACCGTCCATTTCATCGGTGCCGAGCCCAACTCTAGCAGAAAGACAATTGTCAGCAGTAGTAAATGGTAGTACAGGAGAAGTGGATAAGCAGAGTTCCGATGCCAAGGTTCTACCTGTTGTGCCAGTCCTGAAGACACCATCCCGTGATGGGTACAATTGGCGGAAGTATGGTCAAAAGCAAGTTAAAATTCCTCAAGGTTCTCGAAGTTATTACCGATGCACTCATTCTGATTGTTGCGCCAAGAAGATTGAGTGCTCTGATCACACTAATCGTGTGATGGAGATTATTTATAGAAGTCAACACAATCATGATCCACCCCCGAGAGTAAATTGCTCAAAGGAAAGCAAGCCCGTAGTGTTGCCTGCACCAGCTAATGACAACCGTATGATAGTTTGTCCAAATAAAAGTTTTAATGAGACCGTGCCGTCCTCTTTAAAAGAAAATTTACAAGAAACTTCACCAATTGCTGAGAAAGCAAATCAGGATTCTTGTGGGTCTGATACTGACACTGAAATCACTATTAAAGAGGAGCACAGTGATGAACCTGAACAAAAGAAGAGGCAAGTTCTCTCTTGTATGTAATTTTGTTATTATCATTGATCCGGCTTTCATCTTACAGATGTTCAAAACCATAGTATTGATTGCAAAACTCACCTATGGTTTCCAGGTTGAAGAAAAGTGACGCAAGTTCTGAATCTGTTTCTAGACCTGGAAAGAAACCCAAACTTGTGGTGCATGCTGCTTGTGATGTAGGAATCTCAAGTGATGGCTATAGATGGCGCAAGTATGGACAAAAAATGGTGAAGGGAAATCCCCACCCAAGGTACCATATTATTTCATGCTTTACACTTGATAATCGTTTTTCTTTCTGCCAGAAAGACTGATGCCAGATTAATGCATTCCTTGATTCATGCTTGATTGTATGCACCCTATCCTGTTTTCTAAAGGCGGGTGCTATGTTTCTTGCACCGTGTATCTTAGCCTTTCTTCATGTAATAATTTCCTTCACGTTTTCCATTTTAAGTTAGAAATTTGGATTTTTTCTTATGCAACATCAATTTGGTTCTTTGTTAAAAGAAGTAGAAATGCCAAGCCTTGAGTCATACAAAGAAAAATTACTTGTCAAAGTATATTCTAGCTTGACAGCATACAATTAAGGAGATGGCGTTGTAATTCCTCTGTAAACCTGAAAATAACTTTCACATATTACTTGTTTTATCTACTTTATAGTAACTCTTTATCTTGGTCAAAGGTGTGCTCCATTTTTCTTCCTTGGTTTTCCTGTAATGTTTCTAGATTGTTCATTTGGATGGCTTTTAGGAACTACTATCGCTGTACATCAGCTGGATGTCCGGTTCGAAAGCACATTGAGAGAGCTGTAGATAGCACAAGTGCATTGATAATAACATATAAAGGAGTACATGATCATGACATGCCTGTACCAAAAAAACGTCAAAGTCCACCGAGTGCACCTCTTATTGCTGCTGCTGCCCCTGCTTCCTTGACCAATCTGCAGGCTAAGAAACCCGAACTGGTACAGCATCAAAAATCGACCACACAATGGTCCGTGGATAAAGAAGGTACGTTAACAGGTGAGAAGTTGGACCTTGGAGGAGAAAAGGCAATGGAGTCGGCTCGAACTTTGTTGAGTATTGGATTTGAAATAAAGCCTTGCTGAAATTGTTTAGCTGCTTTGATTTTTATCCCCCCTTTTCCCCCTTGCATTCAGTTATCCCGTCATAGGCTTTCTTGTAGAAATAAGAAGCATGCACTTTTTTTTTTTTGAAGTCTTACAGTTTATCAATAGGTTGAGTAGATTGGTTGTAGTCATCCAATACAGATAGTTTGTACTCTGGTTATGTACATTATTGCGGATCAAACTAATTTAAATAGAACTTAGAGAAATATCTTCTGATGTTCGTCGATTTACAACAACAGCAGCAATCCAGTATAATCCCACAAGTGAGGATATTCGTCGATTTGAAAGCAAATATTTTATGACAGTTTAAAAGGGAACTCTGAATCCATCTCCAACAACCATTTGCTTCCCATTTACCATTTCAAGAATAAAGGGGCCAACCAACATTTTGGAAATTGGCAGAACACAGTGAGCTAGAGCTGCATGATTAGACAACTCTCTGAGAGACTTTTTCTCAATAACTGAGAAATCTCCCACGAGTTTATAGTGGGCTCAGCCCGATTGTGCTCGCAAGTTCAATAAGTAAAAATAGCACGGGCTAGCCAGCTTTCGATCTGGTCATTCAAGAATAGTCAGCATTTGCAACCTGCATGAACGAATAGACAACAGTGGGTCCCACGCCCCTCCGAACTAGGTCTTTACTAATCACGTCCGATTTTGAGGTCTTTACCGGAACTTGACGAGGATATCGGAATCTGCCAACTATAGGCTTGAGGTTCACAAAGCTCCAGATGTAGTCAGTAGAGCATGAAGCAAGGGAAAGCGACAACTCTTATTTCGCTTAAAGCGAGAAACAAAGCTTTTTTGAAGTGAAGCGAAATTTTAAAAAAAATTAAAATAAGAGGAAAGACAGTATACCACTCTGTTAAAAACTGGGCAGCATAAAAATAATGAAAGAAGAACTGGGCAGCATTTCAACGAAGAGGAGAATACTTAGAAAGAAGAACCGACGGTTAAAAAAAAATAATTGCCAGCATTTCGCTGCTATTTGGACGCTGAAACAGTGGAAGAAGAAGAAGGAGTAGGAAGAAATCATCACATACCTGTTGCTGCTGAATCTCTGTTGAGGTTGAAAAGGGAACCCTAGTCGCTGTTGTTGGTGGCAGCTGTTTAAAACAAGAAGCGTACGCTTCGCTTGATTCGCTTTGATTCGTCACTTCTCGAACGCTTTTGTCTACCTGAGTCGGTTCATATAGCAGAAGCGGGTAAGGGGTCGCTCGCTGGTCGCTTTAAGCGAGCGCTTTTCACAACCCTGATATACTTGTCAAATGACCCAAATTCATCTATGATCTGAACGAGCAAAACATGCACAAATTTAATTGCAATAACTACTGAAATATTTTAACAGCTAAAAGTTAGAACACGAGTGCAAGTATAGTCGAGGTAGGTATTTAAAAAAGCTAACTGAATAAAGAGCAACGGACAGGGCCGGGGTAGTGTATTGTTTATGGATTTGGACGAATCCGGTAGGTTTTGCTTACACCCTGTTTTTGTATTAAGAAATATATTAAATATGTACAACACCACCACCAACAACAACAATAACAAACCCAATGTAATCTCATAAGTAGGGTCTTAGAAGGGTAGTGTGTACGTAGACCTTAACCCTACCCTAAAAAGATAGAGAGGCTGTTTTTTGATAGACTCGGCTCAAGGAACAGTAAAAATAAAGCTACAAACAATAGTAACAACAATGTAATAGGGTAACGGAAACGAATGACACAATATGTAATAAAAACATATTAAATATTTAATTGCGAACGCAGTAGCTAAAAGAGCTATTGGTTCGGTGGAAGGTTCAAAACCCATGAACTTCAAATTTTGACTTTGCCGCTGGGAAAGGATATACCTTTGATACTTGACACGCATTTTAAATGGCTACTCGCAGTTTCAGCTCAATAGCTGTACTTCCAGGTGTACTAAAATCTTCTTTTCATTCAATTTTGCCACTGCTATAGGATCAAAATCTGCAAATACTTCTCTACACCGTGTAAGCTATACTTTAGGCTACAAATATATTCCCCAAATGTTGCGGTATATAGGTTGTCTACAACACACCTTTTGGAATGCGACTCTTCCTCGAATCCTGAACCCTGTGTGAACGCGGGATTGCACCCGGCTGCCTTTTTTATGTTCTCTAAGAAGTAGTAATTCATTGATTTTTCAGGACAAGACACTGGAAAAAAAATAACTAGAGAAAACGCGATGTCACTCAACGGCATCCAAATACTTCAGCGAAAACTCCATATACATACTTGCGAATGTCTTACAAAATTAGTTAGATATTAACATAGGCTCTCATACCAATCTTTATGAGCAAAGATAAATTTATAATCCTAAGTCCGCCTCTGACCGCACTACATGCTAAAACGCAAAATTCAAATTCCAGAATTATTTTTCAGTACTAAAAAGGTTGAAAGGGATTATATATTGTCTCCTATTATAGCTTTAGGAGAAAGTAATCGACATGTTAACGTTAGCCAAGGAATTTTGCAACCCTAAAATCTTATTATAGATGAAAGGTTGAGAGAAATTATATATTGTCTCCTATAATAGATGTAAGTTGAATCCTTTTTTGCAGTTGGATTTGCTTGGTTAGGTTTTTTTTAAAGGATTCAAGAAATATGGATAGGTTTTTATAAAGGATTCAAGAAATTAAAATTTTAAAGTATATTTTTCTCAAAAGTGCTTTTCGAAAAGAACTTTTGAGAAAAAACTACTTTTTTCAGATACATTTTTTTTCCTTCTAAAAACTTGACCTAGCACTTCAACTTTAAAAAAAATGCATTTTAAAATAAAAATAAAAATTGGCTTTTGGAGAAACTTGGCCAAACAAGCTATAAGCTTGTTGTGGCACTGTGATCTTGACACGTTAGTTATAATTAAGAAAACAACTAAAAAAAATAAAAATGACAATCTGATGCACGAAGCATCTCATATTCAAGCAGGTCCGGGAAAAAACCTCATCAGATGGAGATGTGATGCTAGCAACATATCCTACTGCAAGCACCAGATGGGAGTGTGACGCAGGCAACCCATCCTAATGCAAGTATCAAGCAAAAAGCATCTCGCGTTCATGGACCGAGAAAGGGCCGAAACCGACGGAGATCTAGCGTAGATAACCTATCAAGCATAAATGGTTGATTCCATGCTTGTTAATATTTAAGCTTTCACTCAATCGAAGTCACATAGTAGAACAACTATGTTTTAATTATGCTACAGCTCAAGCTGGGGTCAAGAATTCTTTTGAGCAAATACATCAGAGCTAACAAAAAAGATTATGTTGAACTCTGGTGCCTATGAAATACACCAAACAGAAAACACGCTGATGAATTCTTCTTCATATCAACTCTTTGTGACATATCATTTGGTGCAGTCCTCCAGTCGACAAACTCAATATAAGATCCGGAAATGGCATCTATAGATAAATCAGATTACAAGTTAATGACATTACACAAGTAAATTCTACTCGTGGATTAACAAGGAAAAAGAAACATACCCTAGCAGGCCACGACCTTGCCACATTCTTGGCGTCACTTGTAAGTTAACGATAGCACCTTGCCTCATAACTTTCATGGACACTGCACACCCCTGGTTTGTCTGTGCTTCGGTAGCAAGTCGCTGTAACAGGTTCTCACCTGACTCAACATTCCCAAACTTCATAATCTGGTCTCCAAGTTGTAACCCGTCTTCGGCTGCTGGAGATGCCTCGGTTATTTCATCAATCACCGCAAAGGGTCTGCTGACAACTACATCCACATCCATAGAACTTGTAGCAGCTGTCGCAATATAATTATCTGGAGATGATGAGGCAGCAATATTGACGGCAGATACTTGAACACCTGAAGCAGCAGTGTCATTTTGGGAAAATGAAAAAATTGCTGTCAAGACCTTGCATAAGACATTTTCGTATAAATCCTAATTGCAATGTACAGCATCATGAGGATGATGGTAAAGCACGAGATATATAAATCAGCTAGCAGTGAAAAATATATATATATCAAGGGAGCCAGCTCTACTAAAAACAACTGATGCATAAGGAACGGTTTTATTATTGCACATATAACTGTCAATCTCACTTCCTGCCTGTCGAGAGAGTGGGGTAAAGTTGCTGGATGAGGATGCATCGGAACATTATATGAAACTAGAAATCTTTATTTTGTTCGAGTTTTTCATGCATGACTAAAGCGACAGGCCGACAGCAACCAACAACCATTTCAACAATGCATAAAAAGTGCAAATAAAAAACTTTACTGAACTTCTCTAATAAAAGTAGAGATCTTTTCAGTAGAAGTAGGACGACGTTCTTATCAAAAAGTTGTTTATTATGATCCAGCTCACGTACCTGAGTCTTTGTCAGAAGAAGGTGTAGAAGCAAGTCGTGCTGAATGCAGAACTTGAATATTTTGGTCTATTTTTTCTGTCATAATCTTGTGATCATTACGTAGCTCTGCAGGGTGGAAAAAACTGCACAGTTTAGAGACGAGCTGAAAAATGTTCATTTACTAAATTGCTGCTAAACATGAGTAGTGCTGGAAACAATACCAACAAATTATATGACATTATAGAAATTCGCTGGAGCTCTGATGTTGCAGCAATCAATGTGCAAAACATGACTTGTTTCAGTATAATTCAATATTACCAGCAGTAAATCTTTCTCAATCCATACGTTAGGATGATATAGATGACAAGCATATACCTTGCATTCATTGCAGAACTGCAGGCTACCATATGGGATATACCAGATAAATTAGAAAACTCAAATGCTAACTTTAGGTAACCTGATCAACAACACCTACGACTTCGGTGCACAAAGAAAATTACCTATACTTTGAACGTTCATACAGTTACCTGACTAGTCAACTTATATGCAAATATGTCTCTTTTCACGGTTAAAAGCCAAGAACCTTAAGATCTACAGTGAGCTCCTTATTTCTGAATATTAACATGTTCATTTTTCTGCTTCCTTACACTAAGCAAGTAGTTCTGGTCTTCTGGAGGCACAGAATCAATAATTTGGACAATAAAACTGAGTTTAAATTTCAGTCCCAATTTGGACGATAAACCAAATGGTGTGGCTGTGGCCTATGTATGATAATTATAGGAGACCAAGGTTGAAGTCCCAACAGAAACAAAAAAAAAACTAGGTGATTTCTCCCCAACTGTTGGAGGGTAGAATTACCCGATACCTGTGTTGGTGGGAGGTGGAAGGTACTCATTGGAATACTCGAGGTTTCAAGCTGACCCGGACACCACACTTATCAAAATAATTGTGCTTCCTCAAAACATACTACACAGATATCAGTCAGAATTTCCACTAAGTTATGACATCAAACTCAAGTCCGAAGCAGTGGCGAAGCCACACGGTGATAAGGGTGGTCAAGTGACCACTCTTCCGAAAAATTGCACTGTATACATAGGTAAAATAGTATATAACACATATTGAACACCCTTTGTCGGAAATATTTTTCACTTCTTTTAAATTTGAACACCTTTGGAGAAATTTCTAGCTTCACCACTGGTCCGAAGCAACATCACTGACTAACCTTAACAAAACCAGACACATTCTTATAAAATAACAAACCCCAGTAAGTCCAATGAAAACAAATCCCCCTCGTTTCAAATTATGCGATGTAGTTTGACTTGTCCTGGAGTATAAGAAAGAAAGTACGACTTCTACAACTTGTGGTCTTAAACATACCACAATATGTATCTGGCTATAAAAACTTTTAAAACTTATGGTCTTAAAGATGTAATAACATTTATGTGGTTCTATAAAGCTTCTCATTAAAGGAAATGGAACATTTAAAGTTAAATTGTTTCCAAATATTGAAACGTGTCATTCTATTCAGACCAAACTAATAATAGTGTCACATAAAATAGGACAGAGAAGAGTAATAAATAGGAGTTTATGTTCATACCTGCAAGCCTACGCCGGTCAGCCCGTACAGTTGGAATATCAATATCAGTTCTTGGGAATCCCTGCATTACCTTCAAGTTTCAGTTTCTATAGACAAAACAGACATCAAATCACAAACAAAAAATAGGAAAGGAAAAAAAAACACCAGTCAGATACAAAACACAAATCAATACAGTTCCTTTCAACATCAACAATACCAACATAAGATCACAAAAAGATTTAATCTTTCACTAAAATAAACAACATACCCTCCCACCTAAGTTGCGCGGACTCTTTGATTTTGGTGCCGTCCCCGTCCGGATACGGGACGGATACCGATACCGGGACAGGATACGTCCTGGATACGGTCAACTGACTTCGGACACTTTGACCGGAGTCCATCAACAAATTTGGGTGAAAAATTTGAGATTTTGATTTCTCCAAATAAAAAGTAAAACAGATTTAGAACAATGGAAGAATAATGTCCATCTTGGAGAATGAAAGATTGTGTTGTACAATATTCATGTAAGTTTTTCACAGAATATTTTTCAAAATTTACAATATTTTTATAGCTCTATTTTGTATTAGCCGAATCCCCGCACCCGTATCCATATCCGGATCTGCACCCCCGAATTTTAAAATTTAGATTTTGCCGAATCAGATACTCGGACCCGTCCCCGTATCGAATACACGCACCCGAGTCCGAGCAACTTAGCCTCTCACTAGTGGAGTCTAGGGAAGATATCTAGGGAAGATAGTATATACGCAGTCCTTACCACTTACCACTACCTTGTGAAAGTAGATGGGCTGTTTCCGAACTACCCTCGACTCATTTCACTAAAATAAACAAGCCAAGATTTTTAAAGTGGTAAAAAACCAGGAAACTTTTTAGCATCTGTTCAAGTTTTGGTATACAAAGTTAGCTTGTACATACTCAATCGACATACGCGCAAGCTGACTCAGACATCACAATCATTCAGTAAAAAAAAAGGCAAGAAAATATCAGTACAAAAATGGCAAGAAAACTAAAAAAAAAAAAGGTATAAGAAGAGTTAGAATTGCCTCAGAATCAACTAGGTTTCCAGAGAGTCCAGGGCCACCAGGTTGGCAAAGGCGCTGAATGATAACGTCCATTTCAGCCTCTGTATTTGCTCTTTGATCCATTAGCTTCATAGTCTCTGCTTTCAAATTTGTACCCACCATTTTTGTTTAAATCACTACAATTTTCTTCTTAAATTCAACTAGGGTTTTTTATGTAAGAATTAGATTTCATAGGCAATGGAATCGGTGAGATTGCTTGGGAAAAGGGTTGTGCTATCCACGTGCCATATGTGTGAAGGAAGACCAACATTGCAAGAGGGTCCTGCAGTTTTTCAAAAAAGTACAATTTAGTCCAACTATTATTTTCACCACTATTGTTTAGTATGATGAAAAATATTACCAAAAAGTATGTCTTGAAAGAAAATATTTCCAACCAAAGGCGAAATCAGTTTCCTTTACTACTTATGATCATGACTTGCTCTAACCAATACTTGGATACTATTAAGAAGAACTAGTTTTAGTACCCAGAATCATGTTAAATTGTGATATTTTTGAATCATGTACAAATAATCTTAAAATATAAACTTCTCAGATAAAAATTATATATTATTAGATGTTAATTATGAAGTAGGATATGAAATTATTGTTCAAATCTTGTATTACATAACCTATTTTTTTTATTTTATATTTGTAACAACCTAACCCCTTGATTTTAGTCTTGCATTTTATTTCGCTGTAAATATTAAAGAATACTAAACATATCATATTTGTGATCTGTCTTGTTTGAGCATAATAAATTATATTATTTTAACAAACTTCTTACTATCACTTTGTTTTTATATAAAAGTTAAATATGTCTTATTCATCACATTATTTGTACACAAATTCTTTTTTTTTATTTTGCTTTTTCTTATAGTTATTGTATTATTTAATATTTAATATTTAATATTATTGTACTATCATATAATATTTTATTAGCTTAATAATAAAAAAAATCTCATCTCAAATTCAAATAATTCTTATCATTCTAAATTGGAACGCAGTTTCAAAAAATTATATTATGCTTTCAAACTTATACTAAATGCACTCAATTCAGATATTAATCATAAAAAAATATTTTCTTAGTTGTTTGAACACATTATATCTAAATGTTGTAGAAATATTTTTACTGCCAACTTATTTCTTATGTAAATTTTCTTTCTCTTTAGCTTTAATACAATTTTCATTAGTATAATTACCTATTTAGAAATTTATTTTGTATCTTAGTTATTTGTTTTCACAAATAAGACTTCAATTTCGTGATAGTATCCATAGTTTGAGCATTCTAATCATAGTTTTAACAACTTTCTAATTTCAAATTCAATTAGCCTTTCTCTTTCATTTCTAATAGTAAATTTGTAATAATTTAACATAATTTTGCTATTTTTTAAGCATTGTATATTTAATTTAACAACTTTCTAATTTCAAATTCAATTAGCCTTTCCCTTTCTGATTTTAAGTTTGTATATTTTATTTTTATTTTATTTTCTAAACTTATGATTTATAAATATCCTTATATTATCTCTAATTTATTTCTATTATTCAATATTTTAGTTTTTGATTTTATCTACTAAACTTGAGTTAAGTGGACCTATTCATATTATGACTTTTTTTTTAATCATAAAATAAAAATATTTCTCATCTCAAATTTAAATAAGTGTTAACGTATTTTTCTATGATAATTAATTCTCTATTTATTTTTTATTTTTGATATTATATTACTCAATACATAATATTATTACATTGTCATGTGGCTTTGTATTAGCTAGTTTGAACTTAATATCTATTTCTACCACACTCATTCTAATATAATATAGATAAAAAATTAAAAACTTTCTCAAATTCAAATACTTTTTATTATTCTATTTTCTTAATTTGACTGCATTTTCAAAAGAAATTGTTATGCTTTCAAACTTAAAATAACTACACTCAATTCAAATATTAATTCCAACTAAAATATTTTCTTAATTGTTTGAACCCATTATATCTGAATGTTGTAGCAATATTTATGTATAAAATATTTATTTACCCGATTTATCAATATTAATTTGACATTATTATTATTCTTGTTATTAAAATATTTTTTACTAACTATTTAAGTTTTTTCTTACCTTATAAATAATTTATATACTTTATGTAAGATCATATTTTACCGCTTGAATTTATTTATTTTTTAAACTTAATAAATCTTTAATATCTTAAGTAAATTTTAATTTTATTTTAACTAACTCCAAAGTATAAGTAGTCACAGCCTACAGGTTATCTCAATCTACATCTTCTATATTTTCTTATTTTTTTCTAGGATAATTTTTAGTTAATTTTTACCTCTATATTTCTAGCTAATATAAAAAATGTATGGTGGATCAATATAGATATAAATATAGATAGATACAAATATACATATAAATATAAATTTAAATGTAGATATAGATTTGTCTAAGATTTATTTGGATTGAGTATAACATTTTTAAACTACTTCATTAATTATATTTCCATTTATAATTCAAATTTTTAATGTTATCTTAAAATTGTCAAGTGACTTCTTTTTAGTTTGCCACTTGGCTTAACCACATGCTTCACTACTCTCCTTTTAATATAATATAGATATTATTATTCTTGTTATTAAAATATTTTTTACTAATTATTTAAGTTTTTTCTTACCTTATAAATAATTTATATACTTTATGTAAGATCGTATTTTGCCGCTTGGATTTTTTTAATTTTTAAACTTAATAAATCTTTAATATCTTAAGTAAATTTTAATTTTATTTTAACTTACTCCAAAGTATAAGTAGTAACAACCCACAGGTTATCTCAATCTACATCTTCTATATTTTCTTTTTTTCAATGATAATTTTTAGTTAATTTTTACATCTATATTTCTAGCTAATATAAAAAAAAGTATGGTGGATCAATATAGATATAAATATAGATATAGCTACAAATATACATATAAATTTAAATATAAATGTAGATATATAAATTAAATTTGTCTAAGATTTATTTGGATTGAGCATAACATTTTTAAACTACTTCCATTAATTATATTTTCATTTATAATTCAAATTTTTAATGTAGTCTTAAAATTGCCAAGTGACTTCTTTTTAGTTTGTCACTTGGCTTAACCACATGCTTCACTACTCTCCTTTTAATATAATATAGATATAGATATTATTATTCTTGTTATTAAAATATTTTTTACTAATTATTTAAGTTTTTTCTTACCTTATAAATAATTTATATACTTTATGTAAGATCGTATTTTGCCGCTTGAATTTATTTATTTTTTAAACTTAATAAATCTTTAATATCTTAAGTAAATTTTAATTTTATTTTAACTTACTCCAAAGTATAAGTAGTCATAGCCCACAAGTTATCTCAATACATCTTCTATATTTTCTTATTTTTTCCAAGGATAATTTTTAGTTAATTTTTACATCTATATTTCTAGCTAATATAAAAAAAAGTATGGTGGATCAATATAGATATAAATATAGATATAGCTACAAATATACATATAAATATAAATTTAAATGTAGATATATAAATTAGATTTGTCTAAGATTTATTTGGATTGAGTATAACATTTTTAAACTACTTCCATTAATTATATTTCCATTTATAATTCAAACTTTTAATGTTGTCGTAAAATTGCCAAGTGACTTCTTTTTAGTTTGCCGCTTGGCTTAACCACATGATTCACTACTCTCCTTTTAATATAATAGAGATATTATTATTCTTTTATTAAATTATTTTTTACTAATTATTTAAGTTTTTTCTTATCTTATAAATAATATATATACTTTATGTAAGATCATATTTTTCCGCTTGAATTTATTTAATTTTTAAACTTAATAAATCTTTAATATCTTAAGTAAATTTTAATTTTTTTTAACTTACTCCAAAGTATAAGTAGTCACAACCCACAGGTTATCTCAATACATTTTCAATATTTTCTTATTTTTTCCAATGATAATTTTTAGTTAATTTTTACATCTATATTTCTAGTTAATATAAAAAAAATATATGGTGGATCAATATAGATATAAATATAGATATACTACAAATATACATATAAATTTAAATTTAAATTTAAATTTAGATATATAAATTAGATTTGTCTAAGATTTATTTGGATTGAGTATAACATTTTAAAACTACTTTCATTAATTATATTTCCATTTATAATTCAAATTTTTAATGTTGTCTTAAAATTGCCAACTGGCTTCGTTTTAGTTTCCCACTTGGCTTAACCACATGCTTCACTACTCACCTTTTAATATAATATATATTAATCCAAATAGCCGACCACCCAATCACTTAAATTAAAAATAGCTCGTGGAGGTATAATATATGCATAATTTAAGTATTATATATGTTTACCCGTAAAACGGTACAGTTAAATTTATATGTGGTTTATAGATAAGTGAATTGATTTGATCCTGAAATAATAGATGAATTAGACGAAAATGTAATACTTAGCCTTGAGATAGAGATAAAATAACAGAAATAGCAATTCTGGGAACAAGGCTTCCGAGTACAACAACAACGATATCAATAAACAAGAAGATAAAATTATATTCAGCTTTGAATAAAGTGTAGCATGTTTTTGCCAGAAAAGTCGTCCCTGCAATGATAATATTGCTCACTCTTTATAGTTACACCTAGTAAACACGGTCCTAGGATCAAACCTCTCTTTAATGTTAATTATGAGGGCCATTGAAGAATGTGTAACGGTAGGCAGTGAATGCCATATTCCTTGTAACCGATCATGTAATTAATGCTGTAGAATATTCCTCATTGAATGCCATTGGGTGACAGATATTTATTTCATCTTTATGAGCATAGTTCTCTCCGATGACAGATGGGATCGTCGCCTTCGGTTTCAATTATCTTCCGTCTTCGGCTTCACGTGTCACTTCCTCGTGCGTTCATTTAGTATAAACATATTTTACCCTATACATATAGTCCCCCTACTTTCCGGTGGCATAACTTTGTGTCACCGGGAAGTTGGTAGAAACACCTTCTTTGGCGAGAAATACACTAACCCCCTCTGAAAATTTTCTGACGGTTGATTAGACGCACGTCTCTTCGCATTTAATGCCCCAAACACGCGTCATCCCGTGATTTAGCATCACTTTTGACGGTTATCGAGGTAAATATGGCCACGATTCTAGCCGCATATTCCTTCACTTATACGTATCAAACTTCTTCATTCACACCTCATAATTCTTCAAACTTTCTCAAACTATCTTCATTCAACTCGTACTCTATATTCATCCTTTCTTTAACTTTCTTCGTAAAGAGAAAAGCTTTTCCTCCTTTCTAATACAGAATGACTTCTTCTTCTAAAAATCCTAGTTCCTCAAATAACAAAGGCAAAGCCGATGAGGTTGTTCCTTCTACGATGAGCACCATCATCCACAGAAGTCTTGTCGCAACTAAATACTTCGAAGAGTAATTATCTCCTGCTAACCCTTGTACATGGGACATTGGCAAATACCCTTCTTCCATCCCCCCATCCAGCATTCCTACTGTGAAGGAAGATTGTCATTGCAGGATTTAGTCATCATCGCTCCTGATCTGGCAGAATGGGTAACCTTACCCAAGAAGGGTTTTACGTTTTTTTATACGTATCCTTTCACTTTGGGAGCATTATTTGAGTGGAGAGATTGACTCTGTCATCGTGGAGTTCTTCCTCTGCTACTTGGTGTTTTTGGCACAAGTAAGCCCTTTCGTGTTGAAGATAATCGCTTCTCTTCGACGTCTGTGCCAGGAGACGGGAGAGGAGCTATCCCTAGCTCATGTGATGAACCTCTATTCCCCTAAGATCTTCCATGGGGGAATGATAAATTTCAGCAAGCATGGCCACCATGATCTACTATCTAGCATGGATGATGACAACGACCATGGGTGGATGGAACGGTTCGTTGCATTTTCCACCAATGATATCATTCCAGCAACGGCCTCATCCTTTATGGAATCATTGAAGCGTATTTGTAAGTTCATTCTTTAACCTTTATTTCATTAAAGATCATCTTATATCATTATTGATCCTTCTTCTTTCGCCTATTTCAGCAACCCAATGTGTACCACCTAGGGTTGAAGGCTTGGATCAGTAAGTCCATAAAATCTTGGACGTTACCACGCCCAAGACCCGCACATGGAAATAATTGTCCCTTAAAAGCGGGTGGAAGGCCAAAAATCATGGTAAATTGGACTCATTCGTCTTTACTTTTCGTATGAGGAAATTTATAATCCTTTCTCTTTTGCTGAATCAGGCCTACCCCAAGGCTTGGTTGTCGTCCCCAAGGAGGATGTTTTGGCTAATCCCGTTGATGCGGCGAGGCTGCTTTAGGAGGCGTTTACTCGAACAGGCATCTCCGGGCCTACTTCGGGTGCAAGCATTTATTTTTGGAGTCCCGGGCCGGAGAACAAGCGAAAATGAGACGTTCCTCCGCAGTCGGGGGAAAAAATAAAAGCCAAGGAGTTTCGAGCTCAAATCGTCTTTAAATGTTGCGGTGTCGAGCGTGGCGCCCGAGCCAACCATAGATACTGTGGTTATTGATGATGATGAAAAAACTAGTGATTAGGGGGCTTCTCTACATAGAAGACGACGACCTTCATCAACTCAACAGAATGCTCAATCTGGTGATTTAGTTACACCAACCGAGGACACTAACTCGGCGCTCTCTGTGTGTGTGTGGGGGGGGGGGGATGAGTTTGAGATGGTATAAAATGCCAACTCTCGTTGTCGGATCCCAGTCGCTGTTCCCAGTACTGTGAGGTTTAGTATCGGGCCCCTGTTGTCTTCAGTTGATGAGCAACCAACAACAAACACTGCGTTTTCCGCAGCTGCTTCTCACCTTTCAACGCCCTAAGCTTCATCTCCTTCTTCACCAACTCTTCTACCAACAACTGCTACATCATCTCCACCGGCCACATCTGTCCGAGAAGAGGATGTTCCCTTCCCCCAGTCCTCAATTTATGGGAGCTTGGGGAAAAATTATGTTGCCCCCTTAGAGGGTCCACAAAGGAGGAAGAGTGTTACTCTCTCGGTCTCTACCGAATGCAGTCTGTTGTCCCAACTAGTGGAACTTGCTAACTATCTAAAGTCTTTGGCTTCAAGAAAAGATAGGGAAGAGATACAAGATCTCTCGGGAGAGTGCTTGTTGAACAATTCCATGCGCAATGCCGCAGGGGTATATCCTTCGTTTCCTTCGTTATTTCTTCTACCTTTGATATAGTATTATTCTGAGTTTACATTTTCTGTTTTGCAGGCCAATTTTCTTGCTTCCGAGGGCCTCCAAAGGTTTATTCGAGATAAACAAGAACTTACCTCTGAGCGGGATCAACTTTTGTCCGGGCGGGACCAAGCTGCTGCTTGCCTCTCAGAACTGGAAGCTAAAACTGCTGAGGCTATTGTGTTGGAGGCTCAATTGCAACAAAATGAGCAAGACGTAGAGACCCTTAGCCAGGAAATCGCCCTGTTGAGGGTTCAATTTGAAGAGTCTAGGGCCAAAGGGTCAAAGTCCATAATGTTGTTCTAGTTGCATCCGATTGCGAGGCTGCCTCCGTTGAAAGATTAAAGAATTTTGAAGCGGCCTTGAACTCCAAAACCGAAGAGCTTACTACTGTCGGGGTGAAGTATGCCCAATTGGAGGAGAAGTATAAAAATATCATTGAGCATAATAAACTTTTCAGCTCTACGGTCCGTGACCTCGATGTCAGCCTCCAGTCCGTTAGATCCGTACAGGAAAATCTTTCTGCCAAGGTTGACCAACTTAAAGAAGAACTTCAGCGCCAAGCAACTTCCCTCATTGTTGAGAAAATGCATTTTATGTATAGAATGAGGAGAAAAACCTTGGAAGAGGCCAAAACGGGTGTCATAGACTTTGACGTTGATATCGCTAAGGCCCTTGAGCTGGAGTTAGATATAAAAAGAGGTATTCCAGCCGAGCCTGATGCTATTGATTCTTCTGGTTTCGGTTCTGAGTATCAGGAATTGAAGAGAACCGGAAGGTGACGATGCTGAGGGCCAAAATGGTGAAGTCCAAGATATCGAACCGGCGACATAACTACCTCCTTCTCATAGGGGCGCAGATGCTTCTCTTCTGTTTCCAAATTTTGTAGTTGTTCCATTTGGCGAATAAAAACACTTTTTGCTTAATTACTGCATGAATTCCTTTCTGCACGCTTTCGTTTAAATATAATGCAAGTTTAATCTTTGCGTCTCTTTTTTTGTTTAAGTATTTGCGCAAGTTTGCTTCTTGCGTCTTTTTTTTTTTGTTTAAGTATTTGCACAAGTTTGCTTTTTTGTGCAAGGCTTTGTGTGTATTTTTCCCTGAAAGCATTTGGATTACGGGAATAAGTTCTTCCAAAATCAACCCTTTAACGTGAGGGTTTTCATAAGAGAGGCCTCTCTTATGTTTACGGTGCTCATGAAGAGGACGTCTCCTGTTCAATACGACACTAGCATTTGAAGTGCTTGTTTAACTTTCAAATGACAAAATCAATTCATCGTTCAGACAAAAAAATAAGATAAAAATAAAAGGACTTTACTTTATTCCTTCCATTTTCAAAAAGTACATAAACATTTGTTGTGCTAAAGGGAAATTGCCATTTCTTGTGGATAACTTGTACAACTTGTTTCTATGGGGCTGGCCACGCACTCCCCGTCCCCATGACTTAATTATGATTCCGAATTTCATATTTCGGTCGAAGCGGCAGTCGTTGTCGCTGTATCCTCATATCGTTCCCCTTAGTGTTCAAATGCGAAGAATTCAAATCGGAACACTAGAAGTTTAGCTCCTTCGAGGATTCCACTAATGAATTGCTAGATAATCTCTAGCTCGGTAACAAACTTCACTTCCCCTTAAAATTTTATGCTATCGAGCCAAAGACTATGTAACAATCACCTAGTGGCTTGCACTTGTGAATGGTCGGGTAGCCTTTGCTCAATAGCAAACTACACTTCCCAGCGGGAACTTTACTACTGAGCAAAAGATTATCTAACCGCTCCGGAGCAGTTCTTCGCTTGTGTGCCTTGTTATCAAAAACGTCTTATTTCTGCTGTTGAAATTCGTATTACGATTTCCATTGCTACCTCGTTAAAAACCTTGCCAGAAAAAATCAATTGGGATGAAAACTGGACGAAGGGAAAAAGAGTGCAGCATATACTTTCAGTACAAGTGATGTTTATCTGCAATAGTATCTCTTGAGGTGTGCCACATTCCAGTTACTTGGCAACTTTTTACCATCCTGATTCTCAAACTTGTATGACCCTTTCCCGGTGATAGTTGTAACCCTGTATGGGCCTTCCCATGTTGGACCTAGCTTCCGTAAATTGAGTTCCCGAGTGTTTTGAGTTACTTTTGTGGGCTCTTCTATTTTAATATCTTTCTATTCTCTGCTTTTGAGTCGCTAGCCTTATATGCGCCAAGTCCCTACGCTAATCGAGCAGCTCCAAATTGACCAACACTGCTTCTTTGTTTGCTTCCTCATTTGCCTAGAAGTATCTCAAAGTAGGATCCCCTACTTCCACCGGGATCAGGGCCTCTACTCCGTACACAAGGGAGAAAAGAGTCTTTCTTGTGCTCCATTTGGCCGTTGTTTGGTACACCCATAGTACACCAGTCAGTTCCTCAGGCCACTTTCCTTTAGCTGCTTCCAATCTCTTTTTTAGATTTCGTATAATTATTTTGTTCATTGATCCCACTTGATCATTTGCGCTCGGATGATAGGGCGAATATGTGATTCTTTTGATTTACAAGTCTTCAAGGAACTTCATGACCTTTGCGCCTACAAATAGTGGTCGTTTTCGCAGGCTATCTCTTTTGGTATCCCAAATCAGCAAATTTTGTTCTCCCACAGGAAATCCACCACTTCACGCTCGCTGATCTTCTAATAAGGACATGTTTCAACCTACGTAGAAAAATAGTCAATTAAAATCAAAAGAAATCTTACCTTACCAGGGGCTGGTGGCAGTGGTCCGGCGATATCTATTCCCCACTTCATGAACGAGTGGAGAAAAATTGAGTGTAACGTTTTTGCTGGTTGATGTACCAACAGTGTGTAGCGTTGAAATTTATTGCATTTTTGAACAAAAGCGTTGGCGTCGTGTTCCATTCGGGGCCAATAGTAGCCTGCCCTAACCAATTTTAGTACTAAGGAATCTGCGCCCGAATGATTTCCACAGATCCTTTCGTGGACTTCTCGCATAAGATAACTAGCTTCGGAGGCTCCTAAACATTGGGCCACCGGGCCTTGGGAAGATTTCATGTACATCTGAGCTCTTTTGAAACTATACCGCGATGCTTTAGCGCGTAGCGCCCGGGATGCCTTGGGATATTTAGGCAACTTTACGTGCTCAAGGTAATCAATGATCTCATTCCTCCAGTCCCAGACCAAATTAGTCGCTTTTACCTCGTAATAATTAGCTGTGTCTAGAACTGAGTGCATAAGTTGTACGATCATACCGAAGTTCGATCCCTTCATTTTCGTTGATGAGCCAAGGTTATCTAATGCATCCGCTTTTTCATTTTCTTCCCTTGGGATATGCATAATTGACCACTATTGGAACCGAGCGAGCAGAGCCTGAACCTTCGCTACGTATTGTTACATGCGCTCATCTTTGGCTTCGAAGATCCCATAGATCTGATTTACCACAAACTGGGAGTCGCATTTAATTTCTATGACCTAATAATCTAGTCCCCGGGAATTTGAGTCGTGCAATAAGAGCTTCATATGTCGCTTCATCGTTAGTTAGAGGAATCGTCCTTATGGATTACCTTAGGGTTTCTCTTGGAAAGGTGGTCCACACTATGCCAAGCTCGGACCCTTTTACTTTGGAAGCTCCATCCATATATAGGTTCCAAACACTGATGTCGATTCTGACACCATCACTGCTTCTTTGGTAGCTAGAGGTAACCGTCCTGGACTGAAATCGGCCACAATGTCGGCCAAAACTTTTGATTTAATCCCAGCCCTAGGTTTATATTCTATATCAAATTCACTCATTTCGATGGCCCACTTGGCCAGCCTACCCGAAAGTTTAGGTTTATGCCGGATATTTCGCAGGGGAAAGGTGGTCACCACAACTATCGGGTGACATTGAAGTAATGCCCTAGTTTTCGAGCGGCGACCACGAGGGATAAGGCCAACTTCTCCAAATGTGGGTAGTGAGTTTCTGCTCCCACTAAAATTCTACTAACGTAATAAATTGGAGATTGCGTACCTTCGTCCTCACGGACTAAAACGACGCTTACCGCTACCTTGGAGACCGCTAGGTAGATTAACAATAATTCTCCTTCCTTCGGCTTTGATTATAATAGAGGACATGACAAGTACCTTTTCAAATCCTTCAAAGCCTGTTGACATTTTGGGGTACATTTGAAGTCATTCTTCTTCTTGAATAACGAAAATAAATGGTGGCATTTCTCTGAAGACCGGGAAATGAACCTGCTCAAAGTGGTCAGTCTCCCCTTGAGCCTTTGAACCTCTTTTATGCTTGATAGCTAGTTCGAGATATCTTTAATGGTTTTGTTTTTATCGGGGTTAACCTCAATTCACCTTTATGATACTAGAACTCAGGAACTTACCGGAGCTGATCCCGAACACACATTCCTCGGGGTTAAGCTTCATATTATGCTTTCTTAGGATGTCCAAAGCTTCTTGCATGTGTTTAGAATGATCACCTGTATTCAAAGACTTAACAAGAATATCGTCTATATAGACTTCCATGGTTTTCCCTATTTGTTTTTCAAACATTTTGTTCACGAGCAGGTGGTAAGTGGCTCCGGTGTTCTTTAGCCCGAAGGGCATCACATTATAGCAATATGTACCAAAGTTCGTTATGAATGAGGTTTTTTCCTGATCCTCCAGGTTCATCTTAATTTGGTTGTACCCAGAGTAAGCATCTAGGAAACTCATTAACTCATGCCCGACCGTCGCATCGAAAATTTGATCAATGTTTGACAATGGGAATGAGTCCTTTGGGAACGCCTTATTCAAATCTTTATAGTCTACACACATGCAAAATTTATTATTCTTCTTTGGAACTACTACTACGTTAGCTAGCCAGTATGGATACTTTACCTCTTGGATTGAAGATATCAAGTAGGCGAGTTACCTCTTCTTTGACGAATTTGTTTATGGCCTCGGCAATAGGACATTTTTTCTGTCTTACCGAATCCAAAATTAACTTGTGTACGGTCACTTCTAGCGGGATAATTTTCATATCCGCATGCGACCACGCAAAACAATCGGCGTTAAATTTAAGAAATTTAATAAATCCAAACCTTAGTTCGGGGTGTTGTCCTGTTCTTAGGTGGAATTTCCTTTCCAAGAACTTCTCGAATAATGCGACTTGCTCAAGCTCTTCCGCTATGGATTTTGTTGCGTCCGTCTCTTGTGATACCTGGAAATACCTTGGCTCTAGAGCAGGCGCCGATTCCTATAATTGCTATGCCGCATGCTCTTTCCTTTTGCTGTCGGAGACCAAAATTGCATTAATCTCCCTTGCTACTGGCTAATCATCCCTTATTTGTTTAATTCCATAAAGAGTTGGGAATTTCACAACTGGTGGTATGTTGATGGCACAAATTTCATCTCGTGCATCCATGGTCTTCCCCTCCCAGGATAATGTTGTATCCCATAACACCAACTACCACCTCGAAAAGGGTCGTCTTCATCACCCTTAGGCAATCATGGGCAGCAGGATCTCTCCTGGGGTTGTCACGCTTGCTAGGTTGAACCCATCGAGGAGTTTTGTGGCTAGAATGATGAGTCTAGTAAGTTTGTCTTGCTTCCATACCCTCCATCATATAATATTGGCCGAACTCCCTAGATCCACCAGAATAATGCGTCATTGTGCGGTAACAACAATACATCTATGTATTCCTCCGCAAAGGTGGTGTCGTCTTCAGCGACTTCTCGGAGTCTCTTGTTGTGGGTTACTGACACCTTTGTCCTTTTGCCGCCGAGAAGGTAACCCCGTTAATCTCTTTCCCCACAAAAATCATATTGATCGTTAGGCACAAGGGATCTTCCCCGACCTTTGAGGGCTCCACGTTGTCACGATTGTGACCGTAATTGTTTTTTGCCCGGTCACTTAAGAATTACCTGAGATGGCCATTTTTAGTAGTGTCGCAACCTCTTCGCGCAGATGTCAGCAGTCCCCAGTCCGGTGACCGTTTGTCCCGTGGTATTTGCACCATAAATTAGGATCCCTTCGGATTGAGTCAGATTCATTGGCTTTGGGAACCGTTCTTCTTTAATGTTACTCATAGCCGACACCAACTCTAGTACACTAACGCTGAAGTTATATTCTGAAAGTTTGGGGTTGGAAGGATCTCGAAAACCTGACGTTTCCTTTTCTTGTAATGACTTGTTGCTCCGGACGCGATCAATTCTTATATCGGTAGCGAACTTATCCGCCGATGGGAAACCTCTGCCGCGTCCTTCAGTCTGTTCATAGGGCAAAAATCGGCTCCTCAAAGACCACCGATCTGTGTCGAATCGTCTTTTGATTTCTCTTTATTCTTCTCTCTGCACTTAACTGACGTCGGGAAATCGAGCTGATGATCCTTAATCCTTATCTTTGACTCATACCGGTTGTATACATCCGCCCAGGTTGTCTCTTGGAACTCAAACAAGCTTTCTTTCAATTTTTGGGAAGCATTGGAACTGCTCGGATTCAAACCTTTGGTGAATGCTTCATCTTCCCATTCATCCGGAACGACCGATAGTAACATAATTTCTTTCTAGAACAAGTTACAAATTCCCGCTCCAACTCAGACTCTCCTTTTGCAATTATTAAAATATCGGCCTTTCGGGCCTGTACCTTTCTGGCCCCGGTAGGGGCCTTAATGAAAGAATCTGCGAGCATCTCACAAGAATCAATGGAATGCTTGGGCAAAAGCGAATACCATTTCAAGGCTCCCTTCGTGAGACTCTCTCCAAATTTGTTCAGCAACACTGATTCAATCTCGTGGGGAGTTAAATCATTCCCCTTCACCGCCATTGTATAAGTGATTATATACGCCTGAGGATCTAAAGTCCTATCATATTTCGGTACGTTTAGCATTTTAAACCGCTTCGGGATCAATTCTGGTGTCGCGCTTGGTTTGTACATCAATTGAGTACACTTCTTTGAGTCCAACCCTTTTAGCATCGGTGGTGTGTCGAGATTTGGTCCATGCAGGCGTTCACTTCACTCATAAACCGTATGATTTCTTTTTTGAAGGGATCACTCTCATTGTTATGACCGGATCTGCTCCCCCGCCCCATCGAAGCCGACGTTGCCCCTCGGGGTGTTTTTGTCTACCCTCTGTGTTGTTTGATTTGCAGGAGCACCTGGAAGAACTAGATCTTGTCTATTCACGTTATTGGAAACACCCAATAATGCTTGCTTCTGTTATGTCATCACCCTTATCCTGTTGTGAGACATGCACTTGAATGGCCTCTTTTTGCTCCTGCATGACCCTTACCGCTTCGACGACGTGCTCCTCTTCAGCATCATCAGGAGTCCCCTCTCGAACATGTCGCGGGTATCGCCTTCCGTGGACCGGTGTGGCCTCGTTCCCTCACTGCGGATATCACTGATTGAATCCTCGTTCTGAGGATGATTTCCTTGGGCCTCAAGGTTGTGTTTGTTGTTAACATCATTATCTGCCATTTTCTATGGGTTGTTTTCGTGAAGAACAAATAATCAAAGACGTTAGCAAAAGAGTCAAGGACCAACTTAATTACACAACTGTTAAAGCCAAATTATTTACCCGTAAAATGGTACAGTTGGATTTATACGTAATGTATAGACAAGTGAATTAGTTTGATCTTGAAATTATATGAGAATAGATGAAAATGTAATACTTAGCCTTGATATAGAGATAAAATAGCAAAAATAGCAATTCCGGGAACAAGCACAACAACAATGATATCAATAAACAAGAAGATAAAATTATATTCAGCTTTGAACAGAGTGTAGCATGTATTTTCCAGAAAAGTTGTCCCCTGCAATGATAATAGAGCTCACTATTTATATCTGCACCTAGGGAACAAGGTCCTAGGATCAAGCCCCTCTTTAATGTTAGTTATTAGGGCAATTGAAGAATGTGTAACGGCATGCAGTGAATGCCATATTCCTTGTAACGGGTCATGTACTTATTGTTGTAGAATATTCCTCATTGAATGCCACCGTGTGGCAGGTATTTATTTCATCTTTATGAGTATCGTTCTCTCCGGTGGTAGTGGGGATCGTTGCCTTCGATTTCAACTATCTTCCGTCTTCGACACCACGTGTCACTTCCTCGTGCAATCATTTAATATAAATATATTTTACCCTATACAATATATGTATAATTGTGTATAATCTATGTATATGGCTAGAAAAATTAAACAATGAATATGTCCAATAATGTATACTAAAAAACAAGTTAATCAAATATTGCGTTATAGATCATTCCTGTAGATTGACTTAGACCCGTTTTTTAGAGATAAAAACTAGAGATATTATCTCATAACTAAAAAGTGAATCGGTACAATAATTAATAAAAAAAGTAAGATCAAGTTTTTCCTCGGATTTACTTCTTTTTATAATAAAGAAAAAACAGAGATTCTCTATTTTTTCTTTTCTTAAAGAGACGGATTTCTTCTCTAGTTCTGTCCAATAAACACACATAAAGAAAGGAATTTTGATTCTTGAAGATTTAACTTTGTTTCAACCTTTAATTTTTTTATAACATTCTTAATTATGTTTGCTTAACCTTAAAAGTTTGTACGCAGTTTTAAGGATATGTGGATTGATTCAACACAAAAAATCAAGAATATTAGATAAATGATTTAAAGAGAAAATAAATAATAAAATCAACTGTAGTGTTTACGGCATGACTCAAACTTAGGTTGAACAGTATTTTGCCCTCGATTGGACTCCTGGTTCGAAGCCAATTGTGAATGAAGAACAACAATAAAGTAAGAACTTTGCAATAGCTAGAAAGTAGAAAAAAAATGAATTTGTATTGCCTTCATTTGCGTGTTATAATGTGTCCTATTAAAGAAAAAACTTCCCTTTATATAGTAGGAGAGTTTCATCCCTAGTACAATTCTAAAAAGGTAAAAATACTCCTCTTTCATTAATTACTGACCCGTAACCGACATCGGGCAAGATATGAGCCATGATATCTAGTTGGGTACGTATATCACGACCCTCTATTATTCGTGCGCGACCATTTGCCATAATTTCCGAGGTCCTAGAGCTCGCTTTGGTTCCGCGAAGTGTTGCCCGACGATGAGCAAATTATTCACCTTTTATAGGCCTCGACATGAAAGGCTCCCAGCATCGATTTCAACTTTGTATATTTGTACCCTCTTTTCGTCCTCTTCACAGGGAAATCAGGTAAGTATTATTTCCGATATTACCCGTATACAAATAGTCCCCTTGTTTTCCGAAGAGCATGTTTGCCGGATTGATGGAAAACGAATAGATGAACCCCGGTTTCTTCCCTCGTACATTATAACTGAGATGACGGGTAAATCGAAATGTCCCATCAGTCACGTCGTTCTGACTTTGGACACATGTTGATCATTGTTTGGCTGTCTTCGAATGTGAAACGCTGCCCATTGATTGCGCTTTCCCCTGTAAAATCTTCAACCCTATGCACTTCTTCCACTTTCCGATCTTTTACCTTCGAATTTTCTAATGGCTTTTAACCTTTTAAAATCTCCGTACCCCACTTCTTAACCTTTATATCTTCATCTCAGACCTTCAAATGGTAGGCGAGGTTTGTTCGAGTGAAAGTCGAAGACCTGATCCCTCTCGAGTTCCTGCCGTTCGTCGAGAAGTGAAACGCATATCTCAAGTGTCGTCTTCCTTAAGAATTACCTCCTTTCAATTATTTCTCTCACTGCTTGTATTTACAACCGTGCATCTATTGACTGAGTTCCTGATGCGTTCCCTTGGTTCAAGGAGTGGATCGAAGGGATCTGTAAGCAGATGCCGTACTCTGAGCGCACATGGCGCAAACTTTCGGAGGGAAAATGGAGGCACGTTCGCATGGTGAGGTTCTTCCCTCTATAGTTATGACTACGTCCCCAACTCACATAATGCTAACCTTTTTTCTTCTTTTATAGGTCTGCCTAAGACCATTGAACTTAGGTCGTTGGACAAGGATGGGGATATGTCCTTATTCGTCGATCCCTCTGTTTTGGAACAACTCGGGGTTCTCGCGGAGGAGGAGGAGAAAAGGAAAAGAAAGTCCTTGGGTTCCTTGGATCCCGAGGCGAAGAGGAAAAAAAGGGCGGTCATCTGGGTCCGAAAGCCCAAGAAAAATACCATGTTCAGTGTACCGGACCCTGACTTCCTCTACCGGCTCAGGGATGAGCCCGAGGAAGATGACATCTTCGTTCCCCATAGATCAACCCCTACTAGGGAGCAGGCAACGACCGAGGAAAGGGGCCACGAGGCTGATCCCCTTCTGAATCGGGAAGACGAGGGGGAGATGGAGGTTGTGACCTCCCAGGAAGCAGTTTCCGTTCCAAAGGAGGCGACCGGTGTGATCGACATCATCAAGACTCCCTCCTATACCAAGTACATGCTCGAAGAGGCCCAAGAGAAGTCAAGTGAAGGAGTACAGGGTGTAGATGATCCTATTCACTCCTTCTTCGATGGCATGGACATGTCTACTTTGGAGGATTTTTCCGGGCTGGGTCACCTGGAGATCCCGAAGAAGGACGTGCCCTCAAGAGCTGGCAAGCCAAATTCTAGCGTAAAATTTCTGAAGCAATATCCCGCGTCGAGCGTGGACCCCGAGCGCAAGAGAACGATTATTTTCACAGTTTCGGAGGATGATCGGAGCCTATCTGATCCAGTGGGCCTAGACAGCTACCTTTGATGCCTGGTGACCGAGGAGGACCAGACAAAGATGAATGATGTAGGCATGTCAAGTCTTTTCAATGAGGCGTAACAGATGTTGAACCGGGTAAAGTGCCAACACTTTTACGCCTCTTTATGAATTCTTCTTAAGTTTTGATGTATCTTACTACTTTCATTGTTTTACAGGACTTAGTGCTTCACCACGAAAGCTTCCTTTGGTATCACTTGGAAATTAGCCATCTCGATTTTGAGCTCAAAAAGCAGGTTCAGAAGAAGGACACCCCGATTCTCCAGGACGAGCTGGAGAAAGCTCAAAAGGAAGCCTCGACCCTAAAATGGGAACATGCCGACCTGGTTGAGAAGGTAAAGGTCTTTAAAGATAAAAATAAGAAGCTAGTCGTGGTGACTAACAACACAACTTCGTAGGTCCAATGGAAGATAGACATGATTGACCAGTTGCGGTCTGAGATGGATGAGGTCAAGGCCCAGATCAAAGTATGGAAGGGCAGGATGTACCAGCTGGCCTCGGAGAAGGAAGCTGCGAAGGCAGAGTTAGCGTCGGTTGAGAGCCAACTTCTGGTGGTTAAGGATAAAGCCGACAAGTGGTTTAGTTTGAACAACGATCTCCGGGAACAACTGAGCTTGGCCATCGCGGAACGGGATGCCCTTGGAAGAGAATATGCGGCACTAGGTTCAAATTGGATACAACCTCTATTGATGCTGAGGAAATGGTGGCCTATTACAAGGCCGATGTGGAGGTAGCCGAGACTCGCTTAAAGACAAAGGCTTAATACATGAAGCGCCTGTCCTGAAGAGAGACCCTCGAAGAGATTCATGCCTAAGGCTTCGATTTATCGGTCGAGATCGAAGAAGCTAAGAAGCTCGAGGCCGAGGCAAAAAAGCTTTATGAGCCTGGAGGTGCCGAAGGCTCCGAGGGTTCCGAGGAATCTGAGGGCTTCGATGGCTTTGGCGACGAGTGGGGCCCCAGTGAAGACCAAACATAGATGCCTTAGTACTTTTTGGTTTTTTCCCCTTATGTATATTGTTTTTGTTTATTTTGAGGTCGTTTTATTGGGCCGTTGTAAGTATATTTTGGAATATATATATATATATATATATATATATATATATATATATATGTGTGTGAAAATTTTCCTTTCTGGAAATATCGTGTCTTTTAATTTTCCGGCATCTTTTAGTTGTGTATTATATTTGGTGTCTTTGCATAGAATCAGATGTACTTTCGGGGCATTCGTTTTTCGGAAGTTCGAAGCCCAACTTCGATGTAACTTTGTTTTCTCGTGGCTTTAGACACTTGATGAGACTGTAAGTTCCCGAGATGCTTAAGTATTTTAGACGATATTTTTTCTGAGGGTAACCTTTTAGTAGGTTTCGAATCTCTTCTTTTGTAAATGCCTTACTTTCTGGTTACGGGCTTTGGGCGTCTCCGAGCCATTTTTAAGGTGGCTGTAGCCTTTTGTATTTGGACACCGCCTGATAGGTTTGGTGCCTCCAGGATATGGTAGCCTTGGTCGTCTGAATTTTCTTCAGGCGACAGTCCCCGAGTAGGGGTACCCCTTGGGCTAGATAGTCACTGAGTAGGGGTTTCCCTTGGGCTCGATAGTCCCTGAGTAGGGTTAGCCCGTGGGATCTAGGATCCGGAATCAAAGAAGCAAAAATGTGTAATAGCAAAGTGGAACTTTCTTCCATTTCTCATTTTGCAAAGTACATGGTTGAAAGCGCATAAAATCTTTTGTCATGGCTAGAGTGGACTATGTAAGCACGGTTCATACGACCGTTTGGCCCTTACAATGAATCCTAACTACCAAACCTTAGCTTTTAGCATACAAAGTTTCCTTTCTTCCTTGCTAAACACCTTAATCCGAGGGTAATGGCCCCCAGTATTGAGGTCGAACTCGTGAGGGCTTGAATACTATTGCTATGAAGGGAACAATCATTTTTGAAACCAGCCTTCGAATCAAAGTTAGCACGTTTTACTATTGCCTCATTAAAAACCTTAACAAAAAACCCACTTTGGGACAAAATCGGTTCAAGGGAAAAAACGTGCAACACGTGCTTTCAAACCTAATAGTCACATCCATCATTGGTCATTTAACTGCAAATATTAGTCCGACTTATAACATGATCAAAGAGTAATTGAGTTCATACCTTAACACTAGTACCACTTTAAGTGTGCCACGTTCTAGTTTTTCGATAGTTGTATGATGTTTCCCGCTTTGAGTTTGTACGAGCCTTTACTAGTTATTCTGTCAACTCGATATGGTCCTTCCAAGTTCGGTCCTTTCTTCCTATCTTCCAAGTTCCTGGTGTGTAAAGTTACTTTCCTCAACACCAAGTCCTCTACTTGAAAGTGTTGGAGGATAGCTCTTCGGTTGTAATACCTTTCTATTCGCTGTTTCTGGGCGGCCAATTGGACTAGGGAGGCCTCCCCCCTTTCATCCAATAGTTCCAGCTCATGATCATGGCCTCACTGTTTGGATCTTCTGTCGCATATTGGAACCTGAGGCTTTGTTCTCCCACCTCGACTGGTATTAAGGCTTCGACTCCGTAGACCAATGAAAATGGGGTAGCCTCGGTGCTAGATTTTGAAGTTGTACGGTACACCCATAGGACTTCGGTAAGTATCTCCTTCCATTTCCCTTTTGCACCGGTCAACCTCTTTTTTCAGGTTTTGAAGTACGATCTTGTTTGTTGATTCTGCCTTCCCATTCCCACTAGGGTGATAAGGTGTTGATAATATCTTTTTGATCTTATGATCTTTGAAAAATTTACTTACCTTGCTACCGGTGAATTGTTTTCCATTATCGCAAACGACCTTAGACAGTATCCCAAATTGACATATTATGTGATCCCAGATGAAGTCAATGACTTCTTTCTCGCGGACCTTCTCAAATGCCTGAGCTCGACCCATTTTGGAAAAATAATGGGTCATGAATAGTATGAATTGAGATTATATCGGTTTCCCATGGTAGGGGACTCACAGTGTCCATTCCCCACTTCATAAATGGCCACGAGGACAAAACCGAGTGGAGCATTTCTCCTGGTTGATGGATCATCGGGGCGTGTCTCTGGCAGTCGTCACATTTTCGTATGATATCCTTCGTATTTTTCTCCATCTTGGTCCAGTAATAACCGACCCAAATCAGTTTTCGAACCAAAGATTCTTCCCCCGAATAGTTCTCGCACGTGCCTTAGAGAACTTCTCTCGAGGCGCATTCAGTCTCTCCCGGTTCCAAGCATCTGGCTAGTGGCCCCTTGAAAGTTCTCCTGAACAACGCCCCTTCAACCAAGATAAATCCAGTAGCCTTGGTACGTAGGTCTCTCGATTCTTTGGGATCCGAGGGTAATATTTTGGTCTTCAAGTAGTCTATGTATTTGTTCCTCCAATCCCAAGTTAAACACATTGAGTTTATTTCGACGTTGACTTCTTCTACCACCGACTTCATGAGCTGCACTACTATTCCCGAACTAAATTCATCATTATCGAACAATGACCCCAAGTTGGCCAGAGCATCGGCCTTATTGTTCTGATCTCGGGGTACGTATCGCAGGGTATATACCATGAATTGATTTAGCGTTACTTATAATTTGTTCAAGTACCTTCGCATCCGTTCTTCTTTTACTTCGAACGTCCCATTAACTTGGTTTAACATGAGAAGGGAGTCACACTTGGCTTCGATCACCTCAGCCCCAAGGCTTTTAGCCAATTCTAGGCATGCAATCATGGCCTCATACTCGGCCTCGTTGTTAGTCAATTTCACGGTTCTAATAGATTGTCTATTTATTTTTCCCGTGGGTGGTTTTAACACGATGCCGAGTCCAGATCATTTCGCGTTCGAGGCATCGTCCATAAAAATGGTCCAGATTCCTGAGGCGCTCCCCGATGTTAACAGTAATTCCCTCTCGACTTTGGGTATTAAGGCCGGCGTAAAGTCGGCCACGAAATCTGCCAAGATCTGAGATTTAATGGCGGTTCGGGGTCGATACTCGATATTGTACTCGCTAATTTTGACGGCCCATTTGGCCAACCGGCCCAAGAGCTCAGGTTTGTGCATGATGTTCCTCAACGGGTAAGAAGTTATGACACATATGGGGTGGCGTTGAAAGTATGGCTTTAGCTTTCTGTAGGTGCTTAGCAAAGCGAGCGCCAATTTTTCCAAGTAAGGATACCTTGTTTTGGCCTCGCATAGAGTTCTACCGACATAGTAAATAGGAAACTGCTTACCTTCTCCCGAACTAAGACTCCACTTACCTCCACCTAAAAACCTGGCAAGTAAAGGTAAAGCTGCTCATCCGCCTTTGGAGTGTGGAGCATGGGTGGAGTTGATAGGTACCGTTTGAGTTCTTCCAAATCTTGTTGGAATTCTGGGGTCCAGGAAATGTTATTCTTCTTCTTTAATAGTGATAAGAACTGATGGCTTTTGTTTGAGGACCTCGATATGAACCGGCCCAGAGTGGCTATACGATCAGTCAGCCTTTGAACGGCCTTGACATTGTCCACCACGGTGATGTCCTCTTTGGCTTTGGTTTTGTCGGGATTGATCTCGATGCCTCAATTGGATACTAAATATTCCTGATCCGACCTCGAATGCACACTTCTCTAGGTTCAAAGTCATTTTATATTTCTTCAGTATGTCGAAGGTTTCCTGCTAATGTTTCAAATGGTCCTCTACTCGCAGGGACTTGAATAACATGTCGTTAATATAAACTTCCATTGATTTTCTTATCTGTTCTTCGAACATCCGGTTTACTAGGCGTTGATATGTGGCACCAACATTCTTTAATATGAATGACAGTACATTATAACAGTATATGCCGAATTTAGTGATAAAAGAAGCCTTTTCCTGATTGTCCGAGTCCATTCGAGTTTGGTTTTAGCCGAAATATGCATTGATAAAATTGAGTATCTCATGCCCGGCCGTCACATCGGTCATCCGATTGATGTTAGGCAAAGGAAAAGAAACCTTGGGCATGCCTTGTTTAGATCTTTGTAATCTACATACATTCTTAGATTGTTCCTTTTCTTATGCACTACCACTACGTTAGCTAACCAGTCCGGGTATTTAACTTCCTGAATGGACCCTATTTTAAGGAGTTTGGATTCCTCGTCCTTGATGAATTTATGCTTGACCTTGGACTGTGGTATCCTCTTCTTCTTAACCGAATGGGACTTTGGGTCCATACTCAGCTTATGAGTGGTTAATTTGGGATCCCTATCAAGTCAACATAGGACCCAGTGAAACAATCTATGTTAGTTTTAAGGAAATTAATAACCTTTTTCCTAAGCTCGGGAGTTAACCCCGTTCCAGGTATACCTTTCGATCCAGTAGGCATTCAATCAATATGACTTGCTCCAACTCCTTGACAGTCGATTTGGTGGTGTCGGTAAGATCAGGAGATATGATCGATCTCGGAACTCTGTAATCCTCCTCCTCGTCTACTTCTCGTTTCTCTGGTTTGGTTGATACCGGAACCAGTGATTTCTATTTGATTTATTCTTTTCTGGTCGAATCCGTGTTCCTTGATGTAAAAACCATGGGCTTCGGGTTTACCTCATAGACTATGAACATTTCCTTTGCGGCTGACTGCTCTCCGTATACTGTCTTAAATCCTCCCGGCGTAGGGAACTTCAGTGCCTGGTATTAGGTTGAGAGCACTGCCCTCATTTTGTGAACCCACTACCTTTGGAATAGGGCGTTGTACCTCATGTAACTCGATCCCATAGAACTTTGTCTCTTGGATCATCCTGGCGATGTTCACCGGTTGGGTTATCTCCCCTTTAGTGGTTTCACATGCCATGTTAAATCCGTTCAAAACCTGGACCACCGACACTATTTGGTCCTATAACCCCAACCGCTCTATGACCCTTGATCTGATGATGCTGGCCGAGCTACCTGGACCAATCAACAAACATTTAACTCGAGATTTATTGATAAGCATGGATATTACCAACGAGCGCATCCTTGTGTAGTTGCATGATGCCCTCGGCATCCTCGTCACTAAAAAAAATGGTTTCCTCCGCGACATAATTTGGGGTGCGTTTTACCCTTGTGATAGACACTTTAATGCGCTTTATCATCGGCCACTAGGGATATCGACCCCTCTAATGATCTTGTTGATGATGTGTTGAGGCTCCTCTTGTTCGACCTGTTTGTTGGCGTCCTTGTTCCTGAAGTGGGTTTTGGCCCGATCACTCAAAAATTCTTGGAGTTGCCCGTTATTGAACAACCAAGAAACTTCTTCTCTCAATTGTCGACAATCCTCGTTTCTGTGGCCATGAGTACCGTGATACTTGCACTTCAAGTTAGGATCTCATTGGGTAGGGTTAGATTGTAATGGTTGGGGCCACTAGGTCTACTTGATGCGCCCGATGGCTGATACGATGCTGGCAGCTTTAGCGTTGAAGTTATAGTCCGATAATCTTGGTGCTTCTCTACCCTCGAGCGAATTTCCAAAACTATTTTTTCTCATCAGACCTCGGCTACTGGGCCTTCGATCGCCTATCTTTTCGCTCCTCGTGGGCTAACGCCCGGACCCATTTCCCCTTCGATCCGTATTGTATGGTTGGTACCGATCTCGGACCGATCTTGGCTCGTGCTCGACAGTTCTCTTGGATCTATCGTCATCCCTAATAGAATAAACAGACTCAGAAGGGGCTTCGAGTTGGTCGTCCTCGACTCTGATCTTTGACTGGTACCTGTTGTGGACGTCAGCCCAAGTTATCGCCAGGTACTCTACCAAATTTTGTTTTAGCTGTGTGAAGCCTAGGATCTTTGGGGGTTAAGTCCCTGAGTAAATGCCTGAATGGACCTATCATCCACAACTGGAGGCAAGTCCATCTGTTCCATCTGGAACCTCGACACGAACTCCCTAAGCATCTCGTTGTCTCTTTGTATAAACTTGAAATAGTCTGACTTTCTGGTCTCGATCTTGATGGTCCCCACATGGGCCTTCACCAAAGTATCCACAAGCATATCAAACGAGACAATGTAATTTGGGGATAAGTTGTGAATGACCCGATCATCCGCGATCAGAGGTAGGTGTAACGACCCGACTAGTCGTTTTGAGCATTTGTATTCTGTTCATCTATTTGAAGTGTTTAGTAGCTCCGTATGATGTATTATGACTCATGTGAAATGTTGGTTTTCGTTTTCAGGTTATTCGGAATCGATTTGGAAGAATGAATTTCATGATTGAAGCTTTAAGCTGGAAGAGTTGACCAAGTCTGACTTTTATGAATTTGACCTTAGAACAAAGTTTTGATGGTTCCGTTAGGTCTAGATGGTGATTTTGGACTCGGTCGTATGCCTGGATTTTCAATTGGATATTTCTAGAAGGATTCAACTCTAATTGGCGAAAGTTGAAAATTTGAAGATTTGAAAAGTTCATAAGTTGGACCGGAAGTTGACTTTGAGGATATCATATTTGGATTGTGGTTTCGAGAATTGGAATAGCTTCTATACGTCATTTGGGACTTGTGGGCAAAATTTGAGTTCATTCCAGGTTGATTTGATATGTTTCGACACGAGTTTTGGAAGTTAACAGTTCAAAGTTCATTCAAGTTCGAATTGGGGTGCGATTCGTCGTGTCAATGTTTCTATGTGTTATTTGAGGCCTCAAGTAGGTCCGTGTTATGCTATGGGACTAGTTGGCATATTTGGACGGGGTCCTGAATGGCTCTAGTGAGTTTTAGTTGAGGTTCAAATCATTTTCGTTTCATGTTGCATTGCTGAAGGTATGCTGGTTCTGGTGCTTCCGCATCTATGGAAGAATGGACGCAGATGCGAGTCCGTAGATGTGGACAATTGGTCGCAGAAGCGCAAACAGGCTTGGCTGGAGGTCATCACAAATGCGGAGGAAGAGGCGCACATACGTGTGGGCAGAAATGAAAATCTAGGGCGTAGAGGCGGTGCTATGCGCAGATGCGCGTTCAGTGGTCACACCTGCAATTGTGCAGGAGCGGATGTTTTTTGCAGGTATGAAGTGTCATTTTTCTAGCTTTTTCTGAGGAAGAGGGCTTCATGTCGCAGAAGCGGGTCATTGTTCACAAAAGCGAAGAGGACTAGGCAGAAGCTTTAAGTTCGTGGGTTTGGTAATTTTAGCATATTTGGAGCTACGTAGCTCAGATTGAAGCAATTTTTAGGCGATTTTCACCACGTGAATTGGGGTAAGTGTTCAATACTCGGTTTTGGTAATATTTCATAAATCTTTCTTCGATTTTGGCATTTGGATTGTGAATTGTAAAGAGGAATTGAGTGTTTTAGCCCAAATGTTTCATAGAGTGAAGTCTTTGAGTTTTGACATCGATTCAAAGCCGAATTTGGGTGAAACTAGTATGGTTGGACTCGTAATTGAATGGGTTATCGGATTTTATAAGTTTCGTCTGGGTCTGAGGCGCGGGCTTGGGTTTGCATTTTTGGTCGATTTTGGGCTTTTGGATTAAGGATGTGACCTTTTATTGATTTGGTTTGATTCCTTTGGCATTATTTGAGTTGTTTTTGGCTAGTTTCGAGCCTTTCAGAGGTTGGTACGCAGGGGATGGCATTTTTGGAGCATTTTTGGCTTGCTCAGTATTGGATTTGACTTGTTCAAGGTAAGTAACACTTCTAAACTTGGGTTGAGGGTATAAACCCCTTAATATACATGTTATGTACTAAGTGTTAAGGTGACGCACATGCTAGACGGGTGTGTGGGAGTGCACCGCGTGAATTATGACTCGGTTGATTCTGTGATACAACATAGTTACTTAATCTTGTTTATATCCATGAAATTTCCATGTGTTAGAGAAATTGAGCTGTGAATCATATTATAAATCATGTTTAGGCTATATGGTTATTATGGTGGTACCTACTGAGGTCATCTCTTATGTTGAGTTATTTGCTAAAATTTTACATACTCAGTCATGTTCATTCATTTACATATCATATCTCAGTCTCTGTTATCATTCGTTGTCACATCATATTGTTGTCATTATTTGAGCCGATTGGCATGAGATTTGTGAGCGCGAGAGACTGGAGAGATTGACGAATGAGTTGGGGCCTGAGGGTCGGATTGTGAGTGATATTGATGGGATGGGGTTGCACGCCGCAACATGTATTATATATGTGTGGATCAGGCTGCACTCCGCAACAAGCCTTATGGTTATGTATATGTGGATCGGGTTGCACGCCGCAACAAGCCTTATATATATATATATATATATATATATATATATGTGTGTGTGTGTGTGTGTGTGTGTGTGTGTGTGTGTGGATCAAGTTGCACGCTGCAACAGGATTTACGGCTATATGTGGATCAGATTGCGCACCGCAATAGGCCTTAGGGCTATAAGTGGATCAGGCTGCATGCTACAGCAGGTTATATTAGCTTGGGCAGGATCCGCCCCTCCGGAGTTTGCACACCCACAGTGAGCGCAAGTTCTATTGATTTATGATGGGATCGAGCTACGTGCCACAGCAGGTACCGCACAGTGCTGAGTGACCGAGTGTGTTGAGTGCTTGAGCGTGATGAGTGGGAGTGTGAGACAGTGAGATTGAGTACTCTGAGAGTGTGGGTATATGAGTTCATCAATGTGGTGCATTGCCTTGACATGTATACTTGGCACTCATGCATAGAAATGCATTCTCTCATGTTACACAGTTTTGTGACATTTATGACATTCACATACACATTGACATGTAGGCTTGGATATGTACTTTCCTCATGCCAACTGATAATGAGACTTCTTCAATGTTGTTGAAAGTTTTTGGAAAAAATCACACTTTTCAAACTTACTCATATTTTGGTGTTTTCAGTGAAAGATTTGAGATTTACTATTATACTTGAAAAACATGCCTATTTCTGTAACTGTGAATGAGCTGAGCTATTTCTTGTACCATATTTATTATATTATTATGAACTATTGCTGGTTATTGGAGTTGGACTTTGACTGTTGTCCCAACTCGTCACTACTTTCAACCTAAGTTTAGGTTTGTTACTTATTGAGTACATGGGGTCGATTGTACTCATACTACACTTCTGCACCTTTCATGCAGATATTGGATGCTGAGGTTGCTGCGTACAGCGGGAGCTGGATCTGAAGATGTACCTGCGTTCCAGTTATGGCTATCACTTGTCCTTGGTACCATTAGATTCGAATTCTGTTCATTTACATTTCAACAAATGTTGTAATTATTTTAGTTCAATATTGTAAAAATCTAAATCTTAGAAGCTCAATGATTTGTACTACTAGTCCTTGAGAATTTGTATAAAAGCAGTTGTATTATCATTTCTTCTCTTAATAAATCTCATTAAATTGGATAGTTGGTTATTGGCTTACCTAGCGAACTATTGCATTCTATCTCATTGTATCACATTCTGTTCTACGAGATTAGAAAATCACCATCAATACCTCGGTCTAGGTCCGAGATAATCCTTTGTTCCATAGCCCTGGGGCTATTTACAACTAGCCAATTAAGAAGTCTCAGATGTACTAGCACTGCATCAAAGATGCAGTCATCGATTCTCCTGAGAGGTCACAATTGCCGCGATTGGGTTAGGTGCCATCACGACTAGTTGGGTTTTGGGTCGTGACAAGTTGGTATCAGAGCTCTAGGTTCATAGGTTGTAGAAGTCATGAGCAAGTGTTTAGTAGAGTCTTGAGGATCGGTATGATGACGTTCATACCTATCTTTGAGAGGCTACATGGTATTTAAGATAAAATTCCTATATTTCTTTCCTTATCGTGCGGTATTGATTCTGCTTGAAGCGTAACTCTTTGAATTCCTTCCATGCATTTGTATGCGCATATGAGCACTCGATATCAGTTGTACATCGACGACTTGTGATTCAATTGATGAGGTGCGAGATGTGATTACAGTGTGTTGATGATGGACCAGTCTAGAGGACATGAGGCCGGGTTTGGACTGTAGCTTGATCATGGTGATTTTGGTTGTGTGAGCACGTTCTTTTGGATTTATATGTCTGGTAGTGTCCTTATGAGTGGAATTTGTGGCTCGATGAGTGGCTGAATGGCTATATGAGGAGTATGATGTGACAGCGAGATGTATTCAGATGGTTTGAATGTGACGAGAAGAGTTTGCTAGGGATGTGAAAAGGACTATCAGGTGCTTGAATTCTGTCTTGATGTGACGTATAGTCTCGAGTTATGAGTGTGTTGAAAGATTTTTCATTTTGTTTAGTTGTGGTACGAAGTAGATTTTAATGTCTTGTTTTGAGTTCAGACTCAAGAAGACTAAGTGTTGGCATAGTAGTTGTGGCTGTGAAGGTTATAACGAGATGTTAGTTTGAAACTAAGCAAGGTGATTATAACCCGCGAGGTTGTGTGGAGGCTTTCTTTTCTACCAGTGGGTTATATTTCTGTGATCTGAGTTTGTATCTGTTGTAATAGTTGACCTGAACATCACGAGGATGAATGCAAAGTTTGCAGATGATTTGAGGTATTAGAGGGTTTGTGTTACATGAACTTTTGAAGGATTGAGTAGAGTAGGGGTATTATGAGTTATCGAGTGTTTTGTTATATGGCTTTGAGCCAATTAGGGGAGTTTGCTATTGACAATTTGAATGCATGGTTATGTGTTGTACTGGTTTCGGTTTGAAGCATACTTGTGAATCAGATGTGATTTGCAAATATTGAGACCGAGGATGACTCGAGTAAAGGAATTTCTAAATATGGATTATATTACACTTTATGGGTATATGGAAATCATGGAATGATTTGAGTTGTTATTCGTGACGGATGTAGTGCACATTGGAGTAGGAATTTGCTCGGTTTCACTAAGGCGGGGTTGCTTCTTTGGGGTGTGGTCGTGCTAGTTGAGCATAGGTCGTTTGGACCGTTGGGTGGTGCAGTTGATATTTGAGCAGAATGGATGACTCTCAAGAAGGTTCTAATGGACTCAAGATTTATAAGTAGCAATTGAGAATTTTGCGGATTTGTATATGGCTAGAATATGGGATTTAAGTTAGATGGTGTCGAGACTTATGGCATTTCTGTATAATTATGGATTCTACATTTCGGTTTTAGGAGAGTGAAGGAAATGACTTTGGATTAACAAAAGGTCTCTTCGGAGTGGGTGTCTCGGTTGTGGTACTTTTGGGGTACTTGAGAGGGAATACATCGACTTATGGGCCTTAAGGTAGTGTGGTTTTATTGTAGGATCTCGTGGGGTGAGTTTTGGTTGGGGATCATTGTATTATGGCTAGTAGGAGTGTCAACTTGACGATAACTCGGAAGGAACTCAGAGATACAGTACAACTTGGTAGTTGAATCAACAAGGTAATAGATGTGGACGGTTCTTTGGGTACTTATGATGTGCTGAGTCCCTACAGGTGCTCGACGGAAATACTATTGGATTTGGCGACCTACGTGGCTTGGTTGAGTTAGAGAGATTCAGTTATGATGGTTTGGTTGTGTGAAAATGGGTTTCGAAGAGTTCTCGATGGTTTCTACCACGATTTGAGATGGATAGTTCTTACTGGTGAGAGAAGCATGTTGCATATTGTGATTTTCTCCTAGGTGAGATCAAATAGAAGGTTTCTAACTAATCGAGTATGTATTCTGCTGGTGACTCAGAGTTGATTATGAGATTCTTGTACTTTTCATATGAAGGCATGATAGATGCAGTGTATTGCATGGGGTTGAGATTTGTATGTGCAAGGTCACGATTCATATTTGGAGGAAGGTCATGAATTTTGGACAATAAGGATAGTTTTAAATATTTACATGAATGTTATAACTACTTGGTAATTCCTGAGAAGGGTGCGCATTTCAGAAGGCGCACTGTGTGTTGACTTATTGAAGCTTCATTGGTATTCCGGTACTCGCCTAGTTGATCAACTGCTAATGTTTAAATTTTACTATGTGGCATGGAAGAATTATAGAAATATCTCTCGTGGGGATGATTGTGTATGAGAGACGTGTTAATCGTTCACGTGGTGGAGTTGGGATTAGATATGGTGATTCATGTGTTCTATGGATTTGGAGATCGGGAATTCTTAGAGGCAAATTGTTTCGTGGTTGTGGACTGTGAAGATATGACCAAAGCTAGCCAAATGATAATATGTGTTATGGTTCAGTCATTGTGGACTTTCGAAGGTTTATTTATCTATTTGAGAATAACCAGAGTTGATTTGGGGCCCATTGGTAGGCCCAATAAGGATGTGTATTCTACACCAGGCCGAGTTGGTTGACTCCGTACTACTATTGTTGAGGGATGTGCTGTTCTCTTAGAGTTCATCTTATTCGCATTCTGATATGTTCTATGAGTTACTCTTCTAAGATACAATAGGTTGTGATTTATTAGTTATAGGCACACATGGTGCGGTTCTGTTTAGGTTTTGTAGCGGGATTTGAGCGAGATGGTTATTGGGGTGTCGAATGGTTGATTGCAACTTGGTTATGTTCTCTCCGGACTGTGGTATATTGTGTTAGTTGCTTCTCTGTGGTTATGTTCATACACTTCGTGTATTTGATGTCGAATTGCGTGTAGTTATTGATTTTGAGCATGGTGGCTTGAGGTATTTTATACGGACCAGTGTTTGGATGGAGTCATGCATTGCAGCGAGGTTATGCCGGGATATAATCCATTGTGTTGGATTCGTGTGTCTTGGTTCTATTATGTATGATAGGTTCGTAACATTGCGGTTGTGGTGGTACTTGTGAGCTTGCGAGGCGATTCTCTCATTTGAGTCATTTTCTATTTGAGAGCACTCAAATTGTTGCATATTGGTTCACGAATTGCACAATTTATGGCTTAAGTTGTATTGGTGTGGCTTGTCAATAGGGCGAGTTTTGGAAGTTGAGAGTTCAAAGTTCATTCAAGTTTGAATTGAGGTGCGATTCATCGTTTCGATGTTGTTATGTGTGATTTGAGGCCTCGAGTAGGTCCATTTTATGTTATGGGACTTGTTGGCATATTTGGATGGGGTCCCGAGTGGCCCGAGTGAGTTTTAGATCATTTTTGTTTCATGTTGCATTGTTGACGGTATGCTGGTTCTAGTGCTTCCGCATCTACGGAAGAATGGACACAGATGCGAGTCCACTGATGTGGAAAATTGGTTGCAGAAACGCAAATAGGATTGGCTGGGGATCATCGCAGATGCGGAGGAAGAGGCGCATCTGCTTGTCCGCAGAAGCGAAGTCCTTGGGCACATGGGCGGTCCTATGCGCTGATGCACGTTTAGTGGTCTGTGATTGCACAAGAGCAGTTGTTTTCCACAGGTGCGAAGAGTCATTTTTTCAGCTTTTTCTGCAAAAGCGGGCTTCATGCCGCCGAAGCGATGCAGCAGATGCGGGTCATTCTTGGCAAAAGCGAAGAGGACTGGGCAGAAGCTTTGAGTTTGAGGGTTCGGTTATTTTAGCATATTTGGAGCTATGGAGCTGGGATTGAAGTGATTTTTGAGGCAATTTTCAACACGTGGATTGGGGTAAGTGTTTTCTACTCGGTTTTGGTCATTTTCATGAATGTATATTCGATTTTGGCATTTTGATTATGAATTGTAAAGAGAAATTGGGGGTTTTAACCTAAAGTTTCATAGAGTGAGTCTTTGAGTTTTGAACATTGATTCGGAGTCGGATTTGGGCGAAACTAGTAAGGTTGGACTCGTAATTGAATGGGTTGACGAATTTTATAAGTTTTGTCAAGTTCCGAGGCACGGGCCCGGGTTTGACTTTTTGGTTGATTTTGGGCTTTTGGATTAAGGATTCAACCTTTATCGATTGAGTTTGATTCCTTTGTCATTATTTGATGTATTTGAGTTGCTTTTTGCTAGTTTCGAGCCATTCTGAAGTTGGTACGCGCGGGATGGCATTTTAGAGCATCGTTTGGTTTGCTCGGTATTGGATTTGTCTTGTTCGAGGTAAGTAACACTTCTAAACTTGGTGCTGAGGGTATGAAACCCTGAATACACATGTTATGTGCTTAGTGTTAAGGTGACACACATGTTAGGTGACGGGCGTGTGTGCTTGCACCACATGAATTATGACTCGGTTGATTCTGTGATACTGTGTAGTTACTTAATCTTGTTTCTATCCATGAAATTTCCACGTGTTAGAGAAATTGAGTTGTGAATCATACTAGAAATGATGTTTAGACTATATGCTTATTATAGTGGTACCTACTAAGGTCATCTCTGCTGTTGAGTTATTTGCTTAAATTTTACATACTCAATCATGTTCATTCATCTACATATCATATCTCAATCTCTGTTACCATTCGCTGTCACATCATATTGTTGTCATTATTGGGCCGATTGGCATGAGATTTGTGAGTGCGAGAGGCTGGAGGGATTGATTACTGAGTTGGGGCCTGAGGGCCGGATTGTGTGTGATATTGATGGGATCGGGATGCACGCCACAACAAGCCTTGTGGATCGAGTTGCACGCCGCTGTTGACACCCAATTTTTTCTTATATTATTTCACAATGCATATATATCTTCAAAACAATGCATGAGCTTCAATTAATATTTTTTCATAATTTTCTGCATTTTAAAAGGATTTTTAATTAAGTCATCCCACTATTTTATTATATAAATAATTACTAACTACATCACAAATGATTTTATACTAATGTTATTGCTTAATATTATCATTTATATTCGTACTAAGCTTTAATCATTTCATGAATAACCATATTTATACTTTTCAGGTTATAAAAATTGTAATAACTTTACAATAATAGCCCATATGTGCATAATTACTTTATTTTACAAGAAAATGACCTTTTATATTTTTATAATATTAAGTAATTATTTTAAATCATTGTTATGCATTTAATAGCATTTTTAATCATTTTTAGCTATTTTTATAAATTATTTTATCAAATTAATTGAGTATTTAACATATAGCCTCTTTAATTTCGGACATTAGCCCAAATTCCACCCCAGCCCAATTGAATTAACCTACAACCCAATACCCACAACCCAATATTATATCCCGCCCCAACCCATATGGAATCCTGGCCGTTGATCTTCTCCAGGATCCATTTCCTTTTTTAATTAACAAACCACCCCCAAACCTTACTCATTTCTAAAATTCGCCGCCCCTGATTCCCTTCCTTCTCTCTTCTCTCTCACCCTTCTTCCTAACCCTAGCCCTCCGTCACCAAAACACCTTCGATTCATGGTTTATTTCTTCGATTCTAGGCCTTATCTGGCCTCCTATCTCTATCGGTGTTATGATTTTTGTGTTATTTGATGGAATCTCAGAGAGATTCAACACAAACTTGTGCCAAACCCTTCATTTTCTCGATGAATGCGCCTGTGTTCATTCCTATGTTTGTGAGTACTGTTATCTTCATGTTTATGGCTTCAAATCTCTGGTTCAAACTAGATCTTTCTCACCTCTGTCTATTTTTAAAACCCTAGTCACTTTCTACTTGAGTCCATTCAGATTTCCATAGATCTGAAATGATTTTGAGTTTATTTGATACTATTCTTTTAAGATCTTCTGTTTTTACCATCATTGTTGACCGATTTTCATTTTCCCTAAAAGCTAGGGTTCTAATTTCTTTAAGTTTCTGTTAAAAAGGGTTTTGAAACATTTAAATGTTTAACTCCGGTTTCTTCCTTACTTTTTCGATTGTTTTTCATATCTGTGTCTTTGTGCCCTTGGATTTCTAATTATTATACTACCTACTGTAATATCTGCCCGTTTACTTTGGCTCTGTCAATTAAAAGGGTTTAATTTATTCTATTTGCCTAATTAGGGTTTGGAATGTTGTTTTCTTCTAAAACTTTGACGATTTTACCTACTCTTTCCTTATATGTGATTCATGACTGATACTACTTTCCTTAATTGTATTATTGGCCTAATTTTCGGTTTTTGATTGTTTTGACCGACCTATAAATGGTCTCTGACTTGTTTCTTACCTTATTAAACTCCAATCATGTCTGCTAACTGATTTCGTATGAGATTCTCCTTAATTTAAGTGACAATTCCAGGATTCTGTTCTCTTAATTGATTGCTGATTAACCCCAATTAATTGGTTAATTGATTTGCATACCTTATTTATGTGCCATTAATTTTTCTGCCTTATTTGTTTACTCTGCTGAATGCTATTTAATCCTGCACCATTCTGATTTTAAAGACCTACCAACACGCACCTACGCTTACAAGCACACACTGATACACACAAACTTTTACTTACACACTTACACTCACACAACTTAAGTTCTTTGATTTGCTGCACTGTCTAGCCGGCTGAAAGCCAAGGCTAGACTCTTGGATTCACTTGCCTTCACCTTCCTATTTACTATCTCCCTAACTGGTATGCTTTAATTTCTATTACCTTGTTCTATTCTATATGCTATGTAGTCAATTTATTATATACCTCAACATGCTTCTGTTTGCCCTATATTTCCTGTTTATTGCTCTCTTAACTAGCATGCCTTAATTCCTGTTAACATATACTGTTCTATGTGCTACTATGGTTAGTTTACCTTAGCATGTTCCTGTTTGATCCATGACACATGTTTATTTCCTTCCGAAACTAGCATGCTTTAGTTATTACTACCCTATCCTGCCCTATGTGTTCGTCTGGTTGGTTATTCCAAATTTCAGCATGTCTTCTATTTGATACATGATTCCGCCTAGTGATAATTAATAAACCAAATCAACCTCAACAATGTGAAACTTTTCTTTGATTCAGTTCCCTGTTCCCTGTTCAGAACATGTTTAAGTATTATGAACATGTGTGGTCAGTTCTGTCTATAATTCGAGTGTCCCTGCTTTTGTTGTGATTGTTTAATTACTGGAATCCATGTCTGAGCCAATTTGCTAAATGTGGTTTCTGTTCTATTTGCAGTCTTGTAATTTGAACCTATTCACTTATGAGAATCAAACTACTTTTCTAAAACTATCCCCTGCCCCCATTATATACTATTTTCAAACTTCTACTCTTAGTTATATAGGGTCCTACCACCCCCCAGTGTGAGAACTGCCTAGGGTCCATGAGACTCCTCCGAACTCTGACACATTGGGGATGGTCTTCCAACCTTTTACATAACTGTTTCTTTGAGAAAGGGTTATGGTGTGAGCATTGCCTGTGGTCCCTGAGGCCCTTGGGAACTTTGACACATCAAGAGCCTATTTATGTATTATGGATGGACCATTTGTGTGCTTCAGACTTGCTTTTCTGGATGGCCTGGTTTCCAGGTTGATATTGGGTCTGCTAAGGCTCCCTATAGTGTAATGGATAGCTTCATGTAATTCATTCATATTGGTCTGTAATAATGTAATAATATTTGTAAGAACAGATATGGGGTTACTAGTAAACGCTGGGGTGGGATTTTTATATATCCTTGTTCAAATTCGGGTAGAAATCCTGCCTATAGGTTGTTGTGGTGATTCCTTGTGTGAATACTAGAAATCATGCCTATAGCATCTTATCTCGCTTTTTGAAATCTGAAGTTTCATACTTTGCATCCTAGAAATCCTGCTTATAGGTTGTTTTATCAATTTTGCATCAAGAACCCATGTTCTACGCATATTTTCAAATCTCAATGTGCATTAGAGATCATGTATATAGGATCTTTCTTTGTGTAAATTACCGAACTTGCCTGGCAATTTGTTAATGTCTTTGACCACATAGATTCCATACCTATAAGGGATATATAAAAACCAGTTTTTGCAATTTAGATATCATGTCAATAGGAAATAATACTTGTAATCAATTTCAGCACTTAGAAATCATGCCTATAGGCGTTAATTAATTCTGTAAAATAAAAAGCATGATTGTAGGATCTAAAAGATAAAATTTTCCTATTAAAATCAGCAACCCATTTATAACTGTAGTCGGTAACTAACAATTTTGGATATCATGCCTATAGGATTCTGCTCTGGTCGTCACTTAGGCAAGCCTGTAGTGTAATTAAAGAATTCTGGGGTTTTAAAAACTGTGATTTCTTACTGCTTGAAACGTGCCCAGATTCAGGATATTAACAAAATCAGTAGGCTTTGCTGATAGGTATCGCCGCTCGCTTTAATAAAGTTGGTATAGATTCTGTTTATGCTCATCTAGATATCCTACCTATAGGTCTTAAATCATTAAAAATTATTGTTTGAACTGCGTGCATTTGTTGGCTATTTGTGGAGTTTAACATGAGCCCCCTTAGTTGCTCCTTATGTGACAGTCCTATATGAACTTTTGTTTGTCGCTTAGCTTTTCTCATTTTAAGCAACGTAGGTGAGTCTATAACTATCCAAAGTAAAGGTCCTAAACACCTCCAGGACTATAGGTGAGGGACGGATAGTGCACACATAAGGTATGCACTAAAAGCTATTAGAACACTTAAGTAATAACTGAAAGATAGTAATTGGGTAGTAAGGGAGACGATGACCTGTGCGCTAATAGACCTGTGCGTAACACCCTTATTTGGGGAAAGTTACCAAGTATTGCATGGAAACGATCCTATAGGCTAAAAAACCCAGGACCCTTTATTCCAGCTTTTAAAATAATAGTTGTCTAAATTGCTTTGTTTTTCTGTGAAGACTAATTCGCTTAATTGAGTTTGGTCGGGACCCACCATTGTGGACCTCGAGGGGTGCCTAACACCTTCCCCTCAAGGTAATTTCGAGCCCTTACCCAATCTCTGGTGATGCAAACTAGTTTCATGAGTTATTTGCTTTAGGTTCCCTAACGCACCTTAATCCGTTAGGTGGCGACTCTTCAAATCCCATACCCCGTCCCAAACGGAAGGGAGTTGACCCAAAAATGTCGAAACTCGGACTCCGTAAGGAAAAAGGGGGGCGCGACTGTTGATACCCAATTTTTTCTCAAATTATTTTCAAACTTGCATATATACCTTTAAAATCACTCTTTATGATAATTGGTATTTTTTCATAATTTTCCCTATTTCTATCAAATTATTGTCCTGTTTATTTAATATTTCATAATTCCATAAATGGTGTTATAAATAATTTTAAGACATTTTCTGCTCAATATATTATTCATAATCCTATTCAATTCCATTAGAATTTAATTATTTCATAAATTAGTCAATTTGGTATTATTTAGCTAATCACATCAATTTTTGTAATTATAGCACAATTGTACATTTTATACCCTTTTTAAAATCAATAACTGACCATTTTATATTTTTTATATTAGTTAATCACCTTAATCTCATTTATTTATCCTTAATCTCATTTTATACAATTATTAGCTATTTTTATTAATTATTTATCTATTTTTAATTGGGTAATTATCATTTTAGCCATTTATTTAAATCCTAGCCATTTTTAAAACCCAACCCACCTGACCCTTTAACCCATTCTCTACCCAGCCCAAAACCCATTCCATACCCGGCCCAACCCCAAGTCAATCTGAGCCATTGATCAAATAAGATTAACGACCCAGATATTTGTTACCATAATTAAACCCAATTACCCCCGTCCGACCCCTCATTTTCCATCTCCCATTCTCTCTCTATTCTTCTCTGGTTCTCTCTAGAACCTTCCCCTTGCTTCCCTCTTCTGATGAAGCTTGTTCATCTTCTTCGGCTGGTTCCCTCGCCGGAAACTATGGCCTCCCATCATCTCCTGGTTACTGCTTCATCCTACATCGGTCTAATGACACCCTAAGGCCCTCAGGCGAACCTGGAGCGATTCACTCACCTCCCATGGTCCCTCATGCCATTTTCCGGCCACCTCCGGCCGTCTGAGTAAGAGCTACTACTTTCCCGGCTAACGCCGGCGACATCTTTAAGGTCTTTCTTGTTTCTCTGGGTCCCATGAAACCCTAACTCCCGATATCTTTCCGATTTCTTCTAGATATGGCTTAGATCTATGTATATCGTGAAGCTTTTACATGTTTTTCTTTGAAGAACCTTCTTGTTTTAAATGATCTTTCATCTTCAAACTAGGGTTTCATAACCTTTTCTTTTAAATGGTTTTCATACGATTTTCCAGTATTCTCTTAAGATTTCCATTGTGTTTAATGTTTTTATTGAAGTCTCTCTCTTTATCTGAGTTGTGAAAACCCTAATCTTTCACCTTGGGTCTCTGAATACATGTTTGCATATGTGCTTTATGATTCTATAAAGTTTTTACCCTGTGGTGTTCGTATATGTTTCTGACTTTCTTACTCTCTCTACGTGCCTCCAGGTTTACCCTGTAATACACATGAATCCCTAGATTGTATGATTTTACTCTACTGAGATTTTGCTAGGGTTTCAGAGTTCTTGAACATTGTCTATTTAATTCGTGTTATCTTTTCCTTTAGCTGATACTGGCCTTTTTTGAATCCTTGATTCCCTCGGATTAGTATCCTTCACCGATCCCTTAAGGTATTACACTACTGATTTTGACCCATGAGTTATTCACTTGCCTTATTTGATTAATTCTAATGTTTAATCGATTTTAACTAGGATTTTTTGAACCTAGACCAATTATTTTTTTCTGTATACTGAGATTATATTTCCTATGTGGTATTCCAGTCATACGAGATACTTTCCTTAAGTGATGCTAGTTTCTTGTAATTTGAACCTCATTCGAGGATTTCCTGCTGATTTCCGTCATTCCCTGCTTATTTTCATAGCCAATTATGCTGTCACACTGATCCTTAGGACATTCCTTAATTGATATGTTATGTATCTAGCATAATTACCTGTCCTATATTTGTATTAGTTTGAAATATTTCCTTATGTATTACATGCCAGCCATGGATTTCCTTCCTTATTTGGTCACTTGTCTTTACCATTTGAAATTGACTCCCCTAATTAGAGGGAGTACTTAGACTAATTGCTTGTTAATTGATTCCGATTCCTTTAATTGCTGTCTGACTTGATATGTACCTTATTTACTAATGTTCTTTAAAAACAAAAGGAAAAAAAACTATATATACACTCGACTCATTCGTTAGGCACACACACAGACATAGAGGCAAAAACTGATCTGTGCACTCCTTTCACAACAAAAGAGTTTCATACTCTCTTTACTCTCTCTTCTATGCTACTTGCTATTAATTTAAGTGAGCCGGATGTAAGCTAAGGATGACTACTGTGCATCTCCTATCTCTGCTTGCATTATTGTTTTCTTTATCATACTGGTATGTTCTGATTTAAGCTTCAGTCATCAAACCAATATGTTTCTATTAATGGTTCACTTCCTTGTATTTCTTATATGTTTCTGCTTGTGGTTCTGCTGTTCCACATGCACTTAGAATTCTGAATCTCTTTTACATGCCTATTTTCACTTTACTTTGAATGATCAATGTGTCTCTTTGCACTCAGTATCTATTCTTTATATGCATTTCCATGCCTATGACTAATATGTTAAATTCAATAATGATGTCAATGTTGTGGTTGATATGTTTCTCTAACTTGACACTTAGTCATAACCCTGACCTCCCCCTGAATCCTTAGAAACCCTTGGATTGTGTGTCGATGTGTGAACCTGCCTGCTTCACAAGTTGTGTATTTGTCCCTCAAACCTCTCACCATTGTTTGTTACTGTTGGGCCACCCTGGCTCCTTTATGTGGTGCTGGCTTTGTTTTTATTTTGAGTTGGTAAACTGTTTTCGTCAATCGAACCTTTGCTGATCTTTACTAAAGTCCTTCCTCTCTTAAAATGTTTTTCAACACTGATTTACTTAAACTTCCTAAATTATGAGCACATCTCACTCTACTCCTAGTTTCTTAAGTTCAGCCCCTTTGTGTGAGCACTGCTTTGGGGACCCTTTGAGTACCCTCTGAACTCTGACACACAAGGCTAACATTCCCACACTGCACTTACTCCTTCTAAACTAGGAAACATGGGTGTGAGCACTGCCTGGGATCCTCCGAGGTCCTTAGGAACTCTGACACACCCGGATTGTGAAAGGTTATGGTATATGTCATTAAAGACCTGGAGACTTGGGCCTATTGGTAGGCTTCCTATAGTGTAACTTCTTAATTTTCTTATTTGCTTATGTAATTCGTGTAACACTAGTCTATAATAACTGATTGTATAAACGATTCTGGGGTTGGATAGTGAAATGGGTGGGGTATGCATACTTAGTATAGACGCGGGTAGAAATCATGCCCATAGGTTTACTTTTCCTATATGTGCAATAGCCACCATGCTTAGGAACAACATGCCAATCATGCATTAGATACCATGACAATTAGTTTTATTTCTTTCAACATTTCATCATAACGATATTCACTTAGAAATCATGTTCATAGGATCTAATAACAACAAGAACTGCTAATATGTGACTCTGTTCATACCAATTGTGTTTTGTTAAAAATCCTGCTTTTGGAAAAATGTGTTAACAAGCTGCAATCTTGTTTCATAATGCTGCACACTTAGAGATCCTGTCTTCTAGGACAAAGTTAATAATATGGTATTCCAAATAGTCTCCTGAAAATGTGATTTAATAACTGAGAAGTACTGCGCATTTAGAAATCATGTTCAGGAATCTTGCATACGCCTCATTCTGCCTCTTTACTGCGCATTTAGAAATCATGTTCAGGAATCTTGCATACGCCTCATTCTGCCTCTTTACTGCGCATTTAGAAATCATGTTCATGAATCTTGCATTCGCCTCATTCTGCCTCTTTATTGTGCATTTAGAAAATCATGTTCAGGAATTCTGCATGTACACCTTTGTACATACATTAGATATCATGTTATAAAGCTGTATCCTCCTAGTTATGCGTAGCCTAATTATTGATGTATAATAGGTATAAGAACTTCACTTAGTTCCTCTAAAAGAAAGCTGGTAATGCCTTTATGATTCTGGACACCTAAAACGAGGCAAGCCTTAGGTGCTGGATCAGCTAAAACTAGAAATCTACTCTTCACACATACTGTTTGACTAACAATAGGTTAAAATCAGTATTTAGAAAGTGGTACAATTCCTTCTCTAAAATCAGTAATAAAACTGCCTCGTTATTGCATTCTCGCCTAGACATCATCATGCCTTAGGTCCTGAAGTTAGAAAGGCCTTACTTGTGTTTGAGTCGTGCTAATTATGTGCATAACCTGTGGAGGAATACTTGGGCCTCATATCTGCTCCTATTTGTTTTTCCCCATATTTGCAGTCCTAATTGTCTTTGTGTGTCGCTTAGAATTTTGTCCTTTAAAACTTAGGGGTCATCCTAGCACCTCCTTTAGGATAGTAGTCCTAGCGTCCTCCGGGACTTATAGGATGGGATGGGTAATAGCACGCAATAAAGCTCGTGACCAACACACGCTTTAATTACCTTCACGGGGTGGGAAAGGGTAGAATATGGATATGATGACCGGTGCGCTAATACCACGTGTAGACCCTCTCTGAGGAGTGTCTATCGGGTATTGCATTGATGTGATCCATATTGTTTCAAACCTAGGATGTCTTTCTCTCAAATGTTTTATTAGTTCTTTCAAAATCGATAGCTCCAATGCTTATTTGAAATCCCCTCTTATTTGAGCCATTGCTTGCTACTTGCTTATTGTGCAAATTCACGAAAACCATTTGGCTGGGAACCACAGTTGTGGATTCTGAGGGGTGCCTAATACCTTCCCCTTCGGATAATTTCAAGCCCTTACCCAATCTCTGGTAATGCAAACTAGTCTCATGAGTTAATCACTCTAGGTGCCCTAAAGCACCTTATAAATCGTTAGGTGGCGACTCTTCTTTTAACCCTCTTCCTTTAAAAGGAGTTGTCAGAATGTTATAAACCCGATCTCCGCGAGGAAAAAAGGGGGCGTGACAGCATGGCGACTCTGCTGGGGATTATACCTAGGTTTTTATCATTGCAAATTGTTTCTTGAATTTGTACCTTTAATTTGTTTAATACTCGCATCTTTCCTCTCCTTTGTTACATACCATTAATTGTTTATTTCTTTCAGGTATTTATTTCACATGAACAAACTGACATGTCTCTTTGTTTTCTTTTTGTACTTACTTTCAATCATAACTGTTGTATTTACCGCTTTCCTTAACGTGCAAATACATGACTACCTGTTTAAATGCTTATTTATTCCATACCATGCTCAACATTCATATTCCACTCGTGCCAAACAAAATACTATAGCAATGCTTACAATGAGTGGTTGCGCTATTCCAATATTACTACCCCTTAAATTCGGAAAGGCGTATTTGCGGTAAAATTAGTCAATCAGCGGTGCAGTCGACAATTTCGTGCCTTCCCACTTGAGTTGTCCGCTCAAGGGTACCAGTCTAAAACCCCATAGAAACCTTACTCCGTTATACTGTTGCATGCATCATGGTCAAACTTAGCCAGTTTAACATGTTGTCCGCACAACAACCTTTAAGACAACCTTGTCAAAAGTCCACTGGGTTTCCCTAGAACCCAAATGGACACCCTCACGCTCTATGCATTTATTTGGAGAATCAAATGCTTCCTGCTAATTATTGGTGTTAAATAGTCGAGTCTGGTGGGGGTAAGGGCCTAACCTTATTTCGCTTCGCAGAAAAATGAGGTATGAAGTCCCCAGATTCGGCATGGTCGCCAATATTCACCCTAGGCTGCTGAATTGGTGGGAAGACCTCCACTCTAGTGATTAAACTCTCATCAGAAAACACCTGGGCAATCTACCATCTCTTCTGGATATCCAGCCAAACAAAATGATGATAGAGGTTGCTACTCTGTTTTGGGATTGCGATAGGTCCGTGTTCCACTTTGGGAACCTTGAAATGACACCTTTATTAGATGAGATAGGAGGATTGGCCGGTTTAGCTTGGGAATCTCCGGGGTTGCTAATGCTAGAAAACCGCACGGGCAGGGGTTTCCTCAAAATGATGGGTATGAAGAAGAATCCAGAATTGGTTTGTCTGAAGGATTCATACATCCCTTTCGACTATTTGTATGAAAGGTACGGTCACAACAAATCGTATCGCACCTACCAAGACGAGTTTTCCATCACCTCTCTGGGACATATCCATCGCCGAGTGTTCGTGTTTATGGTGTGCTTTTTGGGTTTGATTGTGTTCCCAATGAAGAAGGAAAGAATCCATACTAGGTTGGCCATGGTAACTAAGACGCTAATGGAAGGGATAAGCGGGCAGGACTTCAACATTGTGCCCATGATCATCGCGGATATGTATCGGGCCCTAGAAATATGTCAACGAGGAGCAAGGAATTTCGAAGGTTGCAACTTATTACTCCAACTCTGGCTCATGGAACATCTACAAAAAGGTGAATACCGACAAGACATCCATCGAAGTATTTGGGATGACCATATCGCTTTCCATCACCCAAAGCGAATGAACTATATTCCGACATGTTCACTCAGCCGGAGAATGCCGAAGGATGGGTTGAGTTATTTGGTAACTTAACCGAGGATCAAGTTCAATGGATGTTTGAGTGGTTTCCGACAGACGAGTTCATCATTCGGTCCCGAGACGCTTCATTTCTGATACTGATTGGTCTGAGGGGGACATACCCTTACGTCCCTCTGCGAGTTATGAGGCAAGCGAGTAGGAAGCATTTCATACCTAGGGTCGAGAAAATGAGCCATCTTCGAGCAGACTTTCAGAATGACGACAACCCTCACAAGTGCTAACTCAGCACCTATGGCACTGCAAGATTAGGCTTGAGAAAGACACCATCGAGCCAGACAGGTATCACGCTGGTTGCACTCCTTTCTATCTAGGTTGGTTAGAAGAAGATATGGAGGTCCAAGTCGAGCTAGGGTTCACTCAAGGTCACCGGGTTATAGATGAGAAGGCTGAAGCACGAGTTAAGTTCAACCAGCTGCGCAAGAGGATTCGCGAATGCGAGGATGATCATCACAAGATACACGAGTCCAACAAAAAGCTGATCGAGGAATGGAAAGATATGGCCGTCAACACCAATAAGAGGTTGGCATACTTGGAACGAGGTATAGTTGAGCTGGAAGAGAAGTTCATCAAGAGGATTGAGAGTTGCCAAAAGGCTGAGGGAGCTGAAGGGGGATACCTAGCTAGAACCTACCTACTACTGGGTCTTCGCGAGTTGGGAAAGCTGATCGAGGGAAGCAGGAATGCCGAATCTGGGGAAGGTCCTCCTGGGACCAAGTAGATAGGGGTGTCTTCTTTTGTCTTCTTCATTGATGTAATGAGGCCTATGGCCATTAGTGCCTTTTATTTCTTTTGCATATTTAGAGTCGTTTTAAGATTTGTCTATTTTTCTATCAATAAAATGAGGCATTTAGCATTTTAAGTTCTCCAAATCAATTTGTCGCTGGGCCTACCTCGGGCGCAAAGAGGTCCCCAATTTAGGATACGCTTTACATTTCCGCATTACGTGTATAATTATTGCAATATTTTTCATAATCCTCACTGACTCTGTTACCTTTTGTTTTGTTTCTCTTTTAGTTATTATTCCCTTCCCCAAAGGTTAGTTTGTGCATTCTGGCATCATCCGCCTACCGCACAATATCCAAAGGGCCTCCACCTACTCCTCCTCTCAGTCCTCCCAAAGGTAGAAACAAGGCAAAAGTAAGATGGTAGAATCTAGCGGTATCAGGAAGGAAAATACAGTTGAACAGGTAGAGGCCATTGACGACCGAGGTATTCAAGTCTCGCATGAGAATATATCACCATTAGAACAGAAATTGCTGAAATTTCAAGAGGAGCTCGACTAGGTCCAGAATTTGGCCAATCTGTCATTTTCCCTTAACGTCCCAGACGACAAACCCAATCCTCCACAGAATATCCCAAAGCAACAGAACCATCCCACACCTCACCATCACGCCACTTCCCCAAAGAACGAAACTCTCCCTGCACCATGCAACACGTGCCACAACAACACTCCACCATCCATCCACGAACCTCAAAACCTCACGAAGGACCATTTCCATGCCTACAACAATCCCATCTACGTGGAAACCGTGACCCACTACATTATGCCTATCTCACATACATCCGAGTCTGATGAGAATGACCTACTTATCAAGAATTTGGCTGAGGAACTTAGAAAGCTGACTAGCCGAGTTCAGGGTGTTGAAAGAGTCAAGGGAATTAAAGGTTTGAACTATGAAGACCTCTGTATACAACCAGATGTTGAACTACCCGAGGGGTACAAACCTCCAAAGTTCAAAATGTTTGACGACACTGGTGATCCGAGGGTCCATCTAAGGACCTACTGTGATAAGTTTGTTGGCGTAGGAAAATATGAAAGGATCTGCATGAAGTTGTTCATGAGGAGTTTGAAGGGAGACGCACTGTCTTGGTACATCAGCCGAGACCCCAAGAAATGGTCAAACTGGGTAGGCATGGTAGCAGACTTCATGGACAGGTTTAGATTCAATACAAAGAACGCACCAGATGTGTTCTACATCAAAAACTTGAAAATGAAACCCACAGAAACCTTTCGCGAGTATGCTACTCGTTGGAGGTCGGAAGCTGCTAAAGTCAAACTTGCTTTAGAGGAAGAACATATGAACAAGTTATTTGTCCGAGCTCGGGACCCACAGTATTATGAATGACTGATGATGGTTGAAGGCCACAAGTTCTCTGACATTATCTAATTGGGAGAGCGGATTGAAAAAGGTATCAAGAGCGGTATTGTTACAAATTTTGAAGCTTTGAGAGCCACTAACAAGGATTTACAGTCCGGTGGTGTGTCTAAGAGAAAAGATGTGGGAGCTGTAATGGTCGCACAACAAGCCAAATCCCCGCCCAAATACCAAGTCTACCGAACACCTCCCTTCACATATCAGCCAACCCTGAACTACCAAGCACCCTCACCTCCTTACCAAGCTCCACCACCCACATACCAATCTCCACCACCCACATATCAACCTACCCTACCTAGATATTCACAACCCGCTCCCATCTACAACACCTATAATTCCCAGCCATCTCACTATCAATCACCCCCTACCCGTCAAAACTTCCCTAGTCCTCGTCCTAACTTTGATCGCCGCCCTCCAAAGCAATATACCGCCATAGCCGAGCCCATCGACCAGTTGTATGAAAAGCTCAAAGTTGCTGGTTACGTCACACCCATCCCTGCTGCCACCCCTAAGAACCCCTCTCAGTGGGTTAACTGAAACAAATCCTGTGCATACCATTCTGGCATGAAAGGACACACCATCGAAGAATGCCGCTCTCTGAAAGATAAGATACAGACCCTCATCGATAACAAGATTATTGTGGCAAAAGACCCTGCTCTGAATGTCCGCAAAAACCCTTTACCAGACCATAAGGATGGAGGTATCCATATGATTGAGATAGATGGTGATTGGGATCCCGAGGGGTCAATCGGGTTGATCGCAGAAGGCGATGGCCGAAAGAAACCTGCAGTCACTCTCAACCCGATCATAGTCCAGATTCATCCATCTGAGAATGCCGAGGTGAATATGTCTATCCCACTTGAGTTTGAAGCGGCGCCGCCTACAAAGGCGAAGGCGCCAGTGCCAATTGAAGTTGAGTTTGTATCTCCAGCAAACACACTAGCACCGCTCGAGGTTGCAGTCCTACCACCCCTAACATACACTCCAGTTGAAGTAAGAATGGCCACGCCGATTCCAGTAGCAATGTCAACCACACCAATTTTCTATTCAAATGCTATCCCTTGGGATTATACGACTGAGGCAAGAAGGAAAGGTCAAAACAGGCCTGAGGAAGCCATCGTAACACAGGGTATGGCGAGAACTGGTAGAGTCTATACCCCTGAACATCTGGCCGAGTCAAGCAAGCAAGATGCCAACCGCCCTCCCCTCATTGAAACAGGTTCAGATGATCTTTGGAGGAAAATACAGGCTAAGGAGTATTCGGTCATCGACCAACTGAACAAGACACCAGCGCAAATATCTATTCTCTCTTTGCTGCAGAATTCTGAGACGCACAGAAATGCTTTGTAAAAAGTGTTGAGTGAAGCATACATGCCGAACAACATCACTAGTGGAGAAATGACCAACATGGTGGGCCAGGTACTGGAAAGTCACAAAATTATGAAGACGAGTTACTACCTGAGGGATTGGGACACAACAAAGAAGTGCACATCACCGTGCAATGTGAAGATCATTTCATCACAAGGATCTTGATCGATGGAGGTTCTAGTCTTAACATTTGTCCGTTGATAACACTAAAAAAATTGGGTAAAGGACTACATGAAATAAGAGAGGGAGCAATCAACGGGAAAGCCTTCGACGGGTCTCAAAGATCTACCATGAGGGAGATCAGTCTATGCCTACAGATGGGACCAACCTGGTTCGAGGTGGATTTCCAGGTAATAGACGTGCCGGCATCTTACAATTTGCTGTTAGGACGACCCTGGCTCCATGCTGCTGGGGCCGTTGCATCAATACTACATCAGGCGGTGAAATTCGAGTGGAACCACCAGGAGGTGATCATCCACGGCGATGGTAGCAACCCTATTTACAGTCGCCATACTATCCCTGTGATTGATGGAAAGAGAAAACTGGGTGGAGGAACTTATCACCATATTGAACGAGTCAATGCCATTGACAAGGACAAATGGTGGGATAGCAAGATCGAGAGGATCCTGAACTGGGGAGGGTACGAGCTAGGCAAAGGGCTCGGTAAGAACCTCCAAGGGATCACGAAGCCCATAAAACTCAAGAAACATAGTACTACTTTCGGTATGGGGTACGAGTATACATGGGAAGAATTCAGAAACTGGTCGCCGCCATGGCACAGTCATCACTACCTCCTGGAACAGCCGATACCTCATCTGGAGAAGACCTTCAAGCAGGCCGACATCATCTATGGATCACATAAAGAGGAAGCACTTGCAGCGATGAGGAATTTGTTTTTGGAAGACAGTGATATGAATTGCTGTGTTGTTCTCGAGGAGGAGGGGGAGGAAGGCCCTTCCGTGCAGGTAGTAAGCAAGGGAACATATCTCAAGGACTGGTCTATCAGGACCACCAAATCCCGCCGAGCCTCGGGGTAGCAAGGCTAAAAACAAGCATTATTTACTATTTTTTTTACTAAACGATTTTCCTTTTCTGCATTTTTAAATTCCCGCAATAAGATCTTCAATGTTCGAAACAAGTTATTCAATTTATCAAAGCATTTTCAATTTTCTTTATGAATCCGATATTTATTTTTACCGTTTTCTCTCATTACTTTATCTATACAACATTACTATTTACTTGATGAACCGATGACTGTGACGTGCAATGAGGCAACGCAACAAACGGACATTAATTCAGACGAAGACGATATACCCGACGAAATTGTTAAAGAGGTCGAAGACTTTGAAAATAGACCTTAGTCCAACTTGGATAAGACTGAGGTTGTCAACTTGGGAGATTCAGAAAACGTCAAGGAAACACGCATCAGTATCCATTTGTCGCCGTCAGAGAAGAAAGGGTACACAGAGTTTCTAAAGGAGTATGAGGACATATACGCCTGGTCATATGAAAACATGACTTGTTTAAGTACGTCCATTGTGGCCCACAAACTGCCGACCAATCCGACATGTCCACCGATAAATCAAAAGCTCAGAAAGTTCAAACCTGACATGAGTTTTAAAATCAAAGAAGAAGTTACCAAGCGGATCAACGCCAAAGTTCTCCGGGTAGTTGAGTATCCGACATGATTAGCCAACATCGTACCCGATCCAAATAAAGATGGGAAGGTCAGAGTCTGTGTCGACTACCGGGATCTCAATCGGGCCAGTCCGAAAGATGACTTTCCCTTGCCAAACATACACATTGTAATTGACAAATGTGCCAAACATGAGCTACAGTCCTTCGTAGATTTCTTCGCTTGTTATCATCAAATTTGGATGGATAAGGAAGATGCTGAGAAAACGGCGTTCATCACGCCTTGGGGAGTGTACTGTTACAAGATGATGCCGTTCGGTTTAAAGAATGCAGGGGCCACCTACATGAGGGCTATGACTACCATATTCCATGACATGATTCACAAGAGATCGAGGTGTATGTAGACGACGTCATTATCAAATCAAAGAAAGCTGCTGATCACATGGAGGATTTGAGGAAGTTCTTCAACAGGTTGAGAAAATACAATCTAAAGCTGAACCCCGCGAAGTGTGCATTCGGGGTTCTTGCTAGGAAATTGCTGGGATTCATCGTAAGCCGCCGGGGAATAGAATTGGATCCGTTGAACGTCAAAGCCATTCAGGAGCTACCACCGCCAAAGAGCAAGAAATAGGTTATGAGCTTCTTGGGGAGGCTTAATTACATTAGCCGATTCATAGCACAGTCTACGTTTATCTGTGAGCCGATCTTCAAGATGCTGAAGAAGGATGCCGCAACTAAGTGGACCGGGGATTGTCAAAAGGCTTTCGACATAATCAAGGAGTATTTATCAACACTGCCGATCCTGGTACAACCTGATCCAGGGAGACCCCTGCTACTCTACCTTGCCGTACTGGATGGAGGTTTCGGTTGCATTCTTGGGAAACATGATAAAACAGGAAGAAAAGAGCAAGCCATTTACTATCTCAGCAAGAAGTTCACTTTGTACGAGGCCCGGTATTCTTTGTTGGAACGCACTTGCTGCGCTTTGACTTGGGTCGCTCAGAAGCTGAGGCACTACTTCTGTGCCTACACAACATATCTCATATCAAGGATTGATCCATTGAAGTAGATCTTTCAGAAGCCCATGCCCACTGGCAAGCTAGCCAAGTGGCAAATCCTACCGAGTGAGTTCGACATTATTTATGTGACTCAAAAAGCGGTCAAGGGACAGGCGCTGGCAGACCATCTTGCTAAGGATACTGTGGACGGAGAATATGAACCCCTGAAAACGTATTTTCCTGATGAAGAGGCATCCTTCGTAGGAGAAGACATTGCAGAATCCTACGAAGGTTGGAGGATGTTCTTTGATGGTGCAGCAAACTTCAAAGGAGTCGGTATCGGAGCAGTCTTAATATCGGAAACATGTTAGCATTATCCGGTATCCGCCAAGCTCAGGTTTCCCTGCACCAACAACATGGCTGAATATGAGGCCTGTATCTTAGGGCTCAACATGGCCATTGACATGAACGTCCAGGAGTTGTTAGTGATTGGTGACTCAGACTTATTGATACATTAAGTACAAGGAGAATGGGCAACCAAAAATTCCAAGATACTACCCTATCTACATCACGTTCAAGAGTTGAGAAAGAGGTTCACAAAGATAGAGTTCCGGCATGTCCCCAGAATCCAGAATGAGTTCGCCGATGCTCTGGCTACCTTGTCATCTATGATTCAACATCCAGATAAAACTTTCATTGATCACATTCCAGTGAAAATTCACAATCAGCCGGCCTACTGTGCCCATGTCGAAGAAGAAGTAGACGGAAATCCTTGGTTCCATGACGTCAAGGAATATTTGGCAAAAGGAGAATACCCAGAGCTTGCAAACACCACTCAGAAGTGCACACTTCGGAGATTGTCTAATAATTTCTTTCACAGCGGAGGAATCCTGTATAGTAGGACTCCTGATTTGGGGTTATTAATGTGCGTCGACGCAAAAGAAGCATCAAAATTATTAGAGGAAATTCATGCTGGGACCTGCGGCCCACATATGAACGGTTTTGTTCTAGCAAAGAAGATACTCTGAGCTGGTTACTTCTGGATGACCATGGAAATAGACTGCATCCAGTACGTCCGAAAATTCCACCGCTGTCAGATACATGGAAATATGATAAAGGTACCTCCGAGTGAGCTTAATGCAACAAGTGCACCATAGCCGTTCGCCGCCTGGGGCATGGACGTCATTGGACCAATCAAGCCTGCCGCCTCCAACGGACACAGATTTATTCTGGTTGCCATTGATTACTTTACCAAATGGGTCGAAGCAGCCTCCTACAAAGCAGTTACCAAGAAATTCGTGGCCAACTTTGTCCGCGGCCGCATTGTTTGTCGGTTCGGAGTTCTAATCTCAATAGTGACTTGATGAAAGCCATGTGTGAAACATTCAAGATCAAACACAAGAACTCCACAACCTACAGACCTCAGATGAATGGAGCTGTAGAAGCCACCAATAAAAACATCAAGAAGATACTAAGGAAAATGATAGAAAGGCACAAGCAATGGCATGCAAAGTTATCATTTGCCTTATTGGGATATCGTACCACATTCCGCACATCAACCGGGGCAACCCCCTACATGCTGGTTTACAGTACAGAGGCTGTTATTCCTACCGAAGTTGAGATTCCATCTCTGAGAATCATATAAGAAGCTGAGCTCAACGACGCAGAATGGGTAAGGAACCGTTATGAGCAACTAGCCCTCATAGACGGAAAGAGAATGAACGCAGTTTGTCATGGTCAACTATATCAGAACAGAATGATCAGAGCCTTCAACAAGAAATTCAAGCCAAGACGATTCACACCAGGGTAGCTGGTGCTAAAGAAAATCTTTCCACATCAAGATGAAGCCAAAGGGAAGTTCTCTCCCAACTGGCAGGGTCCGTACATGGTTCACAGAGTGATGACAGGAGGAGCACTCATACTTGCAGAAATGGACGGAGAAGTTTGGCCAAAACCAATCAATTCAGATGCAGTCAAGCGCTACTACGTGTAACTCAATTGAACTACGCTTGACCTGATTCCCGTTTAAGAGGGGATACGTAGGCAGCCCTATGGTTTCGGTCACAATTTAATAAAAATCTCATTTCCCCCATAATTGGAAACTGGGGCAGAATTTTTAGGAGGACCCTCAAAATTCTAAAGCAAGTTTAGCCAATCGCCGCACAAGCAACAGTCAGAAGTATCCACCCATCAAATTGGGGAAGAATTTTGAGGAGGTCCCTCAAAATTCCGTAGCAGGAGAGGTTGCAATGTCTCGGACCGCGTCACGGTCGTCGGTTCATCTAAAACTATTTTATGCTTATATTACACTTTTACAAATCATGCATATTTATTGAAACAACTTGTTTAGCAGATGCTACCCCCGGTGATACAGACAATATCATCAAAATAAGGCAAACACGATAAGCAAAGCCAGCAGAGATACGATTTAACCTTCCCTTGACAAAACTCACGATCTTTCTTTAGATGCAGGCACAAAGATGGCAAGAGCCCCAAAAAATATACTATCCACCCGAAGGACATATATTTACCAAAGGCACGCTTCTCAAGCTCGTCGCACATGCCGACATTTATTATCATCACCAACGATACTTCATTATCGCCATGCTCACAACAATCATATCGCCGCAATTTATCATCAACTAAGAACTCCTATCTGCATTTTATTTCCTGCATAAGGCTACCTTTCAGCCTTTCGAGACTAAACATTGTCTCCATCTGCATCTGCATTGCATAAGGCTACCTTTATGCCTTCCGAGACTAAACGCTGTCTCCATCTGCATCTGTATCTGCATTGCATAAGGCTACCTTTCTGCCTTCCGAGGTTAAACGCTACCTCCATCTGCATCTGCATTGCATAAGGATACTTTTCTGCCTTCTGAGGTTAAACACTACCTCCATCTGCACCTGCATTGGATAAGGCTACCCTTCTGCCTTTCGAGGTTAAACGCTACCTCCATCTGCATTTATTTTTTGCATAAGGCTACTATTCTGCCTTCTGAGGTTAAACGCTACCTCCATCTGCATTTGCATAAGGCTACCATTCTGCCTTCCGAGGATAAACGCTACCTCCCACTTTCTTTTCAAAGCAACCACAGTCTCTGTAATCTAAAAAAATCCAACCTGGAAACTTTCTCTCCCCCAGAAAACCCTCTATCCCCAAGCCCCTTTACTAGGTTGGGCAAGCTTTGATGCCCCTACTCCCAAGAAGTTGTCATTATTTACTTCGCTTCCTTTCGGTCTAAGATCTGCCCCTTTAATTCGCAAGACTAAGCCTTGTCTTGTTAGCATCATACTATTGCATTTTCATGGGCTGAAATATCGCCAACCTATCCAAAGGCGTCATCGTTCGGAGGCACTATCTTCATGGCCCGAGAACACCATGTCATGGCCTGAGGATCTCTTTTATCAGTTTGCATATCATTATTCAAAAGAATCATGGTTCGGAGGCACCATCTTCATGGCCCGAGAACATCATTTCATAGCCTGCGAATCCCGCATCAAGTAACTCATGTCCCAGGACATCATCGTCTAAGGAGGTCATCCTCCACCGTCCGAAGATGACATTCATAGTCCAATGGGAATCTGCATCATATTTAAATTACGCACAATATATGCTTGTTATTCATTTTCAGGAAACCTGTCTAGAAACAGCCAACCAACCAGGCAAGAGCGGACCAGCTCCAGCTCTCCTGACTACCCCGTAAGCCATTTTGTCACCTTACCTTGCACCTTGCGTCCGTCCTTATAACACGTCATCGGTATACTTCGCCGGTGGCTCCTGAACTACATACGACCTGATTTCTTTAAAACCAGGGATGTGTAGGCAGCTCAGAAGCCAGGGTGCGGCCTAAATCTTTCAAACTATTTCCGCTCGGTCAAAATTTGCTATCATATCTTTACCCGACAACTCTTTCATCTTTTCCGGGTAAAGAGGGGCAGATGCTGATACCAGATTTTTCCTCAAATTATTTTTAAACTTGCATATATACCTTTAAAATCACTCTTTATCATAATTGGTATTTTTCCATAATTTTCCCTATTTTTATCAAATTATTGTCCTGTTTATTTAATATTTCATAATTCCATAAATGGTGTTATAAATAATTTCAAGACATTTTCTGCTCAATATATTATTCATAATCCTATTTAATTCTATTAGTATTTAATTATTTCATAAATTAGCCAATTTGGTATTATTTAGCTAATTACAGAAATATTTGCAATTATAGCACAATTGTACATTTTATACCCCTTTTAAAATCAATAATTGACCATTTTATATTTTCTATATTAGTTAATCACCTTAATCTCATTTATTTATCCTTAATCTCATTTTATACAATTATTAGCTATTTTTATTAATTATTTATCTATTTTTAATTGGGTATTTAACATTTTAGCCATTTATTTAAATCCTAGCCATTTTTAAAACCCAACCAACCTGACACTTTAACCCATTCTCTACCCAGCCCAAAACCCATTCCATACCCAGCCCAACCCCAAGCCAATCTGATCCGTTGATCAAATTAGATCCACGACCCAGATATTTGTTACCATAATTAAACCCAATTACCCCCCGTCCGACCCCTCATTTCCCATCTCTCATTCTCTCTCTATTCTTATCTGGTTCTCTCTAGAACCTTCCCCTTGCTTCCCTCTTTCGATGAAGCTTGTTCATCTTCTGCGACTGGTTCCCTCGCCGGAAACTATGGCCTCCCATCATCTCCTGGTTACTGCTTCATCCTACACCGGTCTAATGACACCCTAAGGCCCTTAGGCGAACCTGGAGTGATTCACTCACCTCCCATGGTCCCTCATGCCATTTTCCGGCCACCTCCGGCCATCTGAGTAAGAGCTACTACTTTCCCGGCTAACGCCGACGACATCTTTAAGGGTTTTCTTGTCTCTCTGGGTCCCATGAAACCCTAACTCCCGATATCTTTCCGATTTCTTCTAGATATGGCTTAGATCTATGTATATCGTGAAGCTTTTACATGTTTTTCTTTGAAGAAACTTCTTATTTTAAACGATATTTCATCTTCAAACTATGGTTTCATAACCCTTTCTTTTAAATGATTTTCATACGATTTTCCAGTATTCTCTTAAGATTTCCATTGTGTTTAATGTTTTTATTGAAGTCTCTCTCTTTATCTGAGTTGTGAAAACCCTAATCTTTCACCTTGGGTCTCTGAATACATGTTTGCATATGTGCTTTATGATTCTCTAAAGTTTTTACCATGTGGTGTTCATATATGTTTCTGACTTTCTTACTCTCTCTACGTGCCTCCATGTTTACCCTGTAATACACATGAATCCCTAGCTTGTATGATTTTACTCTACTGAGATTGCTAGGGTTTCAGAGTTCTTGAACATTGTCTATTTAATTCGTGTTATCTTTTCCTTTAGCTGATACTGGCCTTATTTGAATCCTTGATTCCCTCGGATTAGTATCCTTCACCGATCCCTTAAGGTAATACACTACTGATTTTGACCCATGAGTTATTCACTTGCCTTATTTGATTAATTCTACTGTTTAATCGATTTTAACTAGGATTTTTTTGAACCTAGACCAATTGTTTGTTCCGTATGCTGAGATTATATTTTTTATGTGGTATTCCAGTCATACGAGATACTTTACTTAAGTGATGCTAGTTTCCTATAATTTGAACCTCATTCGAGGATTTCCTGCTGCTTTCCGTCATTCCCTGCTTATTTTCATAGCCAATTATGCTGTCACACTGATCCTTACGACATTCCTTAATTGATATGTTATGTATATAGCATAATTACCTGTCCTATATTTGTATTAGTTTGAAATATTTCCTTATGTATTACATGCCAGCCATGGATTTCCTTCCTTATTTGGTCACTTGTCTTTACCGTTTGAAATTGACTCCCCTGATTAGAGGGAGTACTTAGACTAATTGCTTGTTAATTGATTCTGATTCCTTTAATTGCTGTCTGACTTTGATATGTACCTTATTTACTAATGTTCTTTAAAAATAAAAGGAAAAAAAACTATATATACACTCTACTCATTCGTTAGGCACACACACAGACATAGATGCAAAAACTGATATGTGCACTCCTTTCACAACAAAAGAGTTTCATACTCTTTTCACTCTCTCTTCTGTGCTACTTGCTATTACTTTAAGTGAGCCGGCTATAAGCTAAGGATGACTACTGTGCATCTTCTATCTCTGCTTGCATTATTGTTTTCTTCATCATACTGGTATGTTCTGATTTAAGCTTCAGTCATCAAACCAATATGTTTATATTAATGGTTCAGTTCCTTGTATTTCTTATATGTTTCTACTTGTGGTTCTGCTGTTCAACATGCACTTAGAATTCTGAATCTCTTTTACATGTCTATTTTCACTTTACTTTGAATTATCAATGTGTCTCTTTTCACTCAATCTCTATTCTTTATATGCATTTCCATGCCTATGACTAATATGTTAAATTCAATCATGATTCACTGTTGTGGTTGATATGTTTCTCTAACTTGACACTTAGTCATATCCCTGACCTCCCCCTGAATCCATAGAAACCCTTGGATTGTGTGTCTGTGTGTGAACCTTCCTGCTTCACAAGTTGTGTATTTGTCCCTCAAACCTCTCACCTTTGTTTGTGACTACTGGGCCACCCTGGCTCCTTTATGTGGTGCTGGCTTTGTTTTTGTTTCGAGTTGGTAAACTGTTTTCGTCAATGGAAACTTTGCTGATCTTTACTAAAGTCCTTCCTCTCTTAAAATGTTTTCAACACTGTTTTACTTAAACTTCCTAAATTATGAGCACATCTCACTCTACTCCTAAATTCTTAAGTTCAGCCCCTTTGTGTGAGCACTGCTTTGAGGACCCTTTGAGTACCCTTTGAACTCTGACACACAAGGCTGGTTTTCCCACACTGCACTTACTCCTTCTTAACTAGGAAACATGGGTGTGAGCACTGCGTGGGATCCACCGAGGTCCTTAGGAACTCTGACACACCCGGATTGTGAAAGGTTATGGCATATGGCATTAAGGACCTGGAGACTTGGGCCTATTGGTAGGCTTCCTATAGTGTAACTTCTTAATTTTCTTATTTGGTTATGTAATTCGTGTAACACTGGTCTGTAATAACTGATTGTATAAACGATTCTGGGGTTGGATAGTGAAATGGGTGGGGTATGCATACTTAGTATAGACGCGGGTAGAAATCATGCCCATAGGTTTACTTTTCCTATATGTGCAATAGCCACCATGCTTAGGAACAACATGCCAATCATGCATTAGATACCATGACAATTAGGTTTATTTCTTTCAGCATTTCATCATAATGGTATTCACTTAGAATTCATGTTCATATGATCTAATAACAACAAGAACTGCTAATATGTGACTCTGTTCATACCAATTGTGTTTTGTTAAAAATCCTGCTTTTTGACAAGTGTGTTAACAAGCTGCAATCTTGTATCATAATGCTGCACACCTAGAGATCCTATCTTCTAGGACAACGTTAATAATATGGTATTCCAAATAGTCTCCTGAAAATGTGATTTAATAACTGAGAAGTACTGCGCATTTAGAAATCATGTTCAGGAATCTTGCATATGCCTCATTATGCCTCTTTACTGCGCATTTAGAAATCATGTTCAAGAATCTTGCATACGCCTCATTCTGCCTCTTTATTGTGCATTTAGAAAATCATGTTCAGGAATTCTGCATATACAGCTTTGTACATACATTAGATATCATGTTATAAGGCCGTATTCGCCTAGTTATGCGTAGCCTAATTACTGATGTATAATAGGTATAAGAACTTCACTTAGTTCCTCTAAAAGAAAGCTGGTAATGCCTTTATGATTCTAGACACCTAAAACAGTTTGTTTACTAATGCTATTTGAATAATTCCGGTAATAATTGGTACACCTAGGCAAGCCTTAGGTGCTGGATCAACTAAAACTGGAAATCTACTCTTCACACATACTGTTTGACTAACAACAGGTTAAAATCAGTATTTAGAAACTGATACAATTCCTTCTCTAAAATCAGTAATAAAACTGCCTCGTTATTGCATTCTCTTCTAGACATCATGCCTTAGGTTCTGAAGTTAGAAAGGCCTTACTTGTGTTTGAGTCGTACTAATTATGTGCATAACCTATGGAGGAATACTTGGGCCTCATATCTGCTCCTATTTGTTTTTCACCATATTTGCAGTCCTAATTGTCTTTGCTTGTCGCTTAGAATTTTGTCCTTTTAAACTTAGGGGTCAGCCTAGCACCTCCTTTAGGATAGTAGTTCTAGCCTCCTCCGGGACTGATGTGATGGGATGGGACGGGTAATAGCACGCAATAGAGCTCGTGACCAACACACACTTTAATTAACTTCACGGGGTGGGAAAGGGTAGAATATGGATATGATGACCGATGCGCTAATACCACATGTAGACCCTCTCTGAGGAGTGTCTATCGGGTATTGCATTGATGTGATCCATATTGTTTCAAACCTAGGATGTCTTTCTCTCAAATGTTTTATTAGTTCTTTCAAAATCTATATCTCCAATGCTTATTTGAAATCCCATCTTATTTGAGCCATTGCTTGCTACTTGCTTATTGTACAAATTCACGAAAACCATTTGGCCGGGAACCACAGTTGTGGATTCTGAGGGGTGCCTAATACCTTCCCCTTGGGATAATTTCAAGCCCTTACCCAATATCTGGTAATGGAAACTAGTCTCATGAGTTAATCACTCTAGGTTCCCTAACGCACCTTAGAAATCGTTAGGTGGCGACTCTTCTTTTAACCCTCTTCCTTTAAAAGGAGTTGTCAGAATGTCATAAACCCGATCTCCGTGAGAAAAAAGGGGGCGCGACAGCGACAACATGGAGACTCTGCTGGGTATAATTAGGCTCTTACCATGACAAACTTGCTTTTTGTAAATTAGTCTTAAGCATGCTTTATTTTGTTAATACGTGCGCACCCTTTCCCTTTCCCCTTTATGTGAATTTAATTGCCTATTTTCAAGCATTTATGATTTCCTTCACTACAGAAACTGACTTGTCTCCTTGTTTCCTTCTTAAACGTCTTTCAATTATTAAATATCGCATTTACTATTTTTAATGTGCAACTACGTGACAACATGCTATTTACTGTTGCATAAATCATGCTCAACATCATATTCCACTCGTGCGTAATCAATCCTATAGCAACACTTGATGAGTGTTTGCGCCCTTCCTATATATCACCCTTTAAATTTGGAAAGGATTATTTGAGGTAAAACTAGTCGATCTGCGGTGCAGCCGACGGTTCTGTGCCTTTCCCCCTCGAGTTGTCTGCTTGAGGGTACCAGTCTAGACCTCTATAGAAACCTTACTCCGATTAAGTGTACATGCATCATGGTCAAACCTATACGGGTTAATATGTTGTCCACATAATAACCCTTTTAGAAAAGCCTTGTCCAAAAGTCCACCGGGGTTTCCATAATCCCAACGGACGCAACCACGATCTATGAATTAATTTGGAGAAATAAGTGCCAATATGCTAATCACTGATGTATAAATGGACAAATATGGAGGGGGAAAGGGCCTAACATTATTTGTTTTTACAGAAAATGAGGTACGGAGTCCCTAGGTCTGTTAGGCATGCGCGAACTGGGGAACCTGATCGATGGAGATAAGAAGATCAAGCTTGGGGAAGGTCCTTCTGGGACCAAGTAGATTAGGTTTATTTGCTTTTCCAAATGTAAGAAGGCCAAGTGCCATTAATGACTTATCTTCTGGGACCAAAGATCAAGCCTATACGCTTGTATAGGAGGTCACATGCTCATTTTTATCCTTGGTTCTGTTATATTTTGGGATGTCAGACATACGAAACTTCTTAAGGATCGACTTCGGTGCAGTGCTGGGAGGAAAAGGCTCCTGGATAAACTTCTTGGAATCCAGCCTCTTCAATATCGGGGGTGCTCACGGGATTTGATCGACCCTGGAATTGTATGTTTCCACGTTCTTGTCATTGGCCTCAATTTTCTTTTCACCTGATTCCACCTGCTTCGTTAATGCTTCAAGCATTTTCATTATTTCGGGATTGACCTGGAATCAGCTTCGGGAATATTAGTTTTAACATTTCAATCATTAATATGGGTTTAATTATCATTTCTTCTTTATCTTGTAATTTAAGGATGAGTAGATAAATTTTCACTAGGGTTGTGACCTAACCCTAGTGTGTAAGCTTAATAGGTGTTTGATTTATTGTTTTTTATGGTTGGGTGTATCTAGCCATGTTTGTGCTTCTAATTGAATATTTAATGGTTGCAAACACTATTTCATGCCTAATTGACTTGGTTTCAACTTGAGAAAGAGAGACTTAGTCTAGAAAAACTTGACTAGCAAGGAATTGGGTCAATCGAGAGATTGATAAACCCAATTAAAGGGTTGAATCTTGAGATAGTAAAACCCTACTTGAGCTTATTGTTAACTATTTTGTTCAATACCCATTTGGACTTGAGAGAGCCAAATTGTGCAAAATCACTCTCTAACCGAGAGGTATTGAGTGGCTAATCGAGTGTTGATAGCTGTAATCCACCCCGACCAAGAAAACAAGCTTTAAGGCTTACAACCCATTAAGTAAACACCTGAGTGAAGGTCATAGCCCTAGGCCTTTTTACCATTTGAAAAACAAACAAAAATAATTTTCTAGTTTTAATCCTTAGTTGTCATCCTTAGTATAAAAATAGATTTAGAAACAAACCAACTTTTGTGGAAGTGTAATCCCAGATAATTCAAGCTCATTCACTCAAATATATATTCCTAGTCCCATTCATAGCCCCCTCTAGAAAATCGACCCCGACGCGTTGTTGGGTACTATTATTGCTCCCATCGTTTCACAACCTCAAATAGAGGTGTGGCGTGGACAAGATCAATTTTTGGTGCCATTGCCGGGGATCTAATAACAGATTTAGCTACATAATTGGTTATGTGTGTGAATTGTATCGTTTTCCTTCCTTGTTACTAACGCGTGAACATTATAGGTCCAATCATGGCAAACAACGAGCTCGGAAACATAAATGTGGGGGATGTGGACGTTGATGATGATGCAATTGATGAGGTTCCTCTTGAACCTCAAGACAATAGAAGAGGCCGACCGCCTAATGACAATGTTCCCGTTCCACCCCCACCTCTACCACGAGCGGCTCCACACCGGGTGTTGCCGAATGAAGGGTATGCAAGCGCTATAGTCCTACCCGTATTAGGGTGGGCAACTTTCAAATAACCAACGTGATGCTCACTTTGCTTGAGCAACGAGGGTTCTTCACCGGTGCACCAGGTCAAAATGCATATAAATATTTGAAGGGGTTCATTAATACGTGTTGGGGAAGCAAACAAACAAATGTCTCTGAGGATTCTTTGAGACTAAGGCTTTTTCCCTTCTCTCTACAGGGAAAAGCTTTAGATTGGTTGGAACATTTTCCAAATCATTCCATTCGGGCGTGGGATGAACTTGCGGAGAAATTCATTTCATAGTACTTCTCTCCTGGGCACATGGCTATTCTTCGGGATGAAATTCTAGCATTCAAGCAAGAGCCTAATGAACCGCTACATGAGATATGGGAAATATATAGAACAATGGTGAAAGAGTTCCTAACAATGATATGACAAAGAACATGATTCAACAAACTTTTTATCGAGGGATCAATACTACCAACCAATGTGTAGTGAATCAACTTGCCGGTGGGACCTTTATGACTACGCCTTATGCGGAGGTGTGTGATATTTTGGATGAGATGGAGGATACTTCATTGGCATGGAAATATAGAGCCAATGTTCCACAAGGTGATCCAAAAGAGTTATATGACCATGGGAAAGCCATAGCCGAGTTGACAACCACTATGAACCAATTTGCAAAGGCTCAACTTCAACAAGTGCAAAACCTGAGGCAAGCCAATGCTATGGATGGAGTAAATATGATGGTAAACAAGAGAAGGAAAAGAAGCCCACAAGTGGAACAAAGAGTGGAAAATTTTGTGCAAGATGATAATGGGTATAATCAAGGGGATTCTTATAATGATCAAGATGAAGAGGTCGAATATGTGAACAACTTTCAAGGGCAAAGAAACAACTATCAAGGCCCTAGTCAACAATAATGGAGACCTTCAAACAATCAAGGCAATTAGAATTCTAGCAACCAAGGTAATTGGAATGGTGAGAACAATCAAGGCAATTGGAATGGAAGCAACAACCAAGGGATATAGCAAAATAATAACAATCAAGACAATTGGGGAGGCAATAACCAAGGAGGGTGGAACAATAATCAAGGAAATCGGGGGTCGGGTTTCAAAGTCCCTCGATGTACCAACAACTGAGCAACCCACCTCCTTATCCTTCTCATGGTCCTGGTTCTTCCAACAATGAAATGGGTCGTATTGAAAACATGTTCAAGCAAATGATGGAGAAGAATGCCGATTCTGATACCCAACTTGCTTCACGCAATACATCAATCCGTAACTTAGAAGTGCAAATGGGTCAAATATCTCAAGATTTGAATTCAAATCCTAAGGGGGAACTAACGAGTGATACGGTGGTGAACCCGAAGGGTGGGAACACTACGGGACATGCCATGGCCGTTACTACAAGAAGTGGAAAAGGTGGGAATGCACCTACCTCAAGTCAAAGGCAACTTGTGGATGATGAGCAAGTCGTAGAAGAAGTGGAGATCCCGCACAGTGTTGTGAAAGAAAATGATGAAGTGCGGATTGACATTTATGACACGGCGGAAGAGACTCAAGAGGATGTGAACCCGTCTAGGGATCATGTGATTGACATACCAGAACTGGTAGTGCAAAGAGCTAAGGCACTATTGCCTAAGCCACCTCCTCCCTATCCTCAAAGGCTTGCCAAGAAAAATGGCGAGAATCAATTCAAGAAGTTCATTGATATAATGAAGAGTCTCTCTATAAATGTGCCTTTGGTTGATGCTTTGGAGCAATGCCCGGATATGCTAAGTTTATGAAAGACTTGGTAACAAAGAAGAGATCGATGAATTTTGAAACTATCAAAGTCACTCACCAAGTGAGTGCAATTGTGCATCAATGACTCCAAAGTTGGAAGATCCCGATGCTTTTACTATTCCTTATACCATTGAAAGTGCCGAATTTGCAAGGCTCTTTGTGATCTTGGGCCGAGTATCAACTTGATGCCCTACTCGATTTTCAAGACATTGGGAATTGGGAAACCAAGACCCACATTTATGAGATTACAAATGGCCGACCGTACAATGAAGAAACCGTTGGGGGTGATTGAAGATGTATTGGTTCGAGTTGACAAGTTCATTCTCCCGGCGGATTTTGTGATTCTTGATTGTGAAGTGGACTATGAGGTGCTGATTATTATTGGTAGACATTTACTTGCTACGGGGAAGGCTCTTATTGATGTGGAAGCCGGTAAACTCACTTTTCAGGTGGGTGATGAAAATGTGGTGTTCCATGTGTGAAATTCTATGAGACAACTGAATAACAGTGAAGTGTGTTCGTTCGTGGACTTGGTGACCGATGTGAATTTGATGATACTGGTGCCAACTGTAGTGTTTACGGCTTGGTTAGAACTTAGGTTGAACAATAGTCTGCCCTCGATCGGACCATTGGTTCGAAGTCAATTGTGAATGAAGAATAACAATAAAGTAAGAACTTTGCAATATCTAGAAAGGAGAAAAAATGAATTTGTATTATCTTGGTTTGCGTATTATAATGTGTCCTATTAATGAAAAAATTTCCCTTTATATAGTGAGAGAGTTTCATCCCTAGTACAATTCTAAAAAGTCCTCCTCTTTCGTTAATTACTGACCCATAACTGACATCAGGCGAGATCCGCGCCGTGATATCCTGTTGGGCACGGATATCACGACCCTCTGTTAGTTGTGCGCAACTATTTGCCATATTATCCGAGGTCCTAGAGCTCACTTTGGGTTTGGGGAGTATTGCCCGACGATGTGCACATCATTCACCTTTTATCGGCCTCGGCACGAAAGACTCCCAACCTCGATTTCAACTTCGTATATTTGTACACTCCTTCCGTCCTCTTCATTGAGAAATCGGCTAAGTATTGCTTTCGATTTTACCCGTATACAATGTTATATGTACATAATAACATGAGCAAGAGCAACCTGGCTAGTTCTATTATTATATGTATAAAAGTTTCCAAGTATATATATATATATATATATATATATATATATATATATATATATATATCGAGGATGTTATGTATTTCCGCATTCATTTTTAAATCGTTTTAGTTTAATTGTTGTAATTTACAAAATCGAATAAGGATTTGCTTAATAAATCTGTAATGTTGGCTTGCCTTGCAAGTGAATAATAGGAGTCGGGTCCCTCCCCCATCCTGAGATCCAGCTGGTGCTGTAGGAAGAAGACCGGCCTGAGCCACACTCTCCATAAGTCCTACCAGACGAACAATAGCGTCTTGAAGCACTAGGGTAGCTATGAACCCCTCTGGGACCTGNGTGTAAAAGTTAATAAAATCTTAAGATATAAGAAATATAAACTCATAATATAAAAAATATAACGGGTTTAATATTAATAATTTTAATGTTGCATCCACTTAATTTAAATCTTCGATCCGTGTCAAACACCTAATTTAGCTTTGAAATTTTCAAACGTGAAGCAACTTGAATTTTTTTCTTTGTGGATAAATTAGATATCCACGGCACTTGTTTTCTAGAAGTCTTTTAGCAATATCAAAGATTTTATACCGGTAGATTAGAGACTTTCTAGTGTTTTTAATTTTTACTTTTATTTTTATATAATATTGATTTGAGATAAGCTTAAAAGAAATGATATGGTCAATGAGATTCATGTAGTTAGCCAACCTCAACTTGGGATTGAAGCATATAGTGTCAGGAGCGAGTTCGACCGAATTCAATAGTTTTAATCCGAACTCTATATTTGTCTTTAAAAAAATTCATTTAATATGTATAAATTATTAATTTAGAACCCACTAACTTAAAAAGATTAGAATTCTAAATCCATAAGCTTGAAATTCTAACTCCGCCTCTGAGCATAGTAATTCATTCTTGATAGTTTTTCTCACCTCAATTTAGAAAACCTAGATAAATTATATTGTATACTATGCCTATTATCAAGTAAATTTTTGACTTTCTTTAATTTACAGTAGTAGGAATCTTGTTACTTTCGTGGTGATGCAAGAAAGAAAAAACTTTGATCAGTTCAAAAGTTTATCAAGACTCAGTACTCCAACGTCAAACCATATGGTGCAGTTAACCAGAGGTCTCGAGTTCGAGATCTAGGTATGGAATTTTTTTTGATAGGGAACGCTTGTCCCCGAATGACGTCCTACGCAAATCTAAATATAATTGTTCTTCAAAATCGGTACGGATATCGAGTGAAAAACCCCAAAAAAAAAAGGACTCAATAATCCTCTCATTGTTTTTTCTTTCGATAATTATCTAGTTGATTTGTTTGACATTTTCCTTTCTTCTGTTCAAGGTTAATTTATACATAAGTAAATAGTAGAACTGTTTCTGTTTAAAAAATGATTCTTGAATCACTATAAATACACCCTTTGTAGCCTCGATTTCACAAAGTATTTCAAATTAAGGAACTTAACCAGAAATGGCTAGCAAAATAACTTTGTGTGCTGTACTCTTTTGCTTTCTTCTCATGTTTGCTTCTGGTGAGCAATTCTTAACCATTTGTCTCTTTCTTATTTACTTTTCTATTTTCTGGTAATTAAGGGTTGTGGTGGAGTGGTAAGTACTCTTTCATCCTTAATCAGAGGTCTTGGGTTCAAACTCTGAGTATGAAATCGTCTTAGTTAGGGAGCGCCTTACCCCGATATGAGACTTCCCAACGTGAATCTGAATTTAATCGGTCCCTTCTTTCACTTTCAAAAGAAGGGAAAAAAGATTGGCGTAAATATTTTTCTTATCATGTGAATATGTTTAAATTTAGCAATTTAACATTCACTACCATATAGTATAGCGGCTCTTATAATTGTTTCATAGATTATCTTTCACTTTGTAGGCATTATTTTATCANCGGATATATAATATATATATATATAATTCATGTATACCGATTAGAAATAATTGTATATAATTCATGTATACCGGCTAGAAAAAATGGACCATGAATAATCGGGTCAGCTAGCTATTTGTGTAAAGATCCGTTTTTAATTAATTGCCTAAGAGTTATTTTGTCCCATGGTTTAATGCAGAGATGAAGATAACAGAAGCAAAGTATTGTGGAAAGCCTAGCAAAGGCTGGAATGGGAAATGCTTTCCCAAGAAGTGTAACCATTGGTGCAAGAAGGAAGATGCAGCTTATGGGAGTTGCTACAACAAATATTGCTACTGCTATTACAAATGCTGAAAATTAAATGGATAACAATATATAGCCATAGCCCTTTTCTTATGGCACGTGAAGTTTGTCTCCAATAATATATAGATAAATAAATGACCATATTATCTTTTATGGTCTTGTTTAATGTTTGTAACTTGATGTTTTATATGAAATATGTAGTACTACAGTATTACTGTATTGGGTGAAAATTATACTCCTGCACGTTTTTTTTTTCTTTTCAACTCCTAATATAATAATTTTGCGACATAAACAAAATAGATTTTACAGGGGCGGAGCTACTATCGGCAAAGGGTGGTTAGTTGAACACCTTTCGTCAGAAAAATATTATACTATGGCATTAGGGGCGAAGCTACATTCACTTAATTAGGGTGGTCAACTAACCACCCTTCGTTGTAAAATTACATCATATATATAGGTAATATGTTAGGTTTTAGAGATATATAACATATATTGAACACCCTTTATCAAACTTTTTTTTGCTTCGTTCAAATTTAAACACCTTTATGGACAAATTCCTGACTTCGCTACTGAGTTGATATATAAGTAAAATATGACTCTTTTCATACAATAGGTTAAATCTTGAACAACCTTAAACAACCACCACCACTGGATTTTGGACTCATAAGAATACATGAAGTTATTTGATTATTCTTTTCAATTTTATTACATATAAAGTAGTAACAACAAAGTGAAAGCAGCTTAATTTATTATCTCAGAAATGGCATTTGATGATTTCCCTTAGCATAAATAGGTGCACATGCAAGGCGTTCCCTTAAAAAAAAAAACCTTTCCACAAACAAGACCCTCCAAAAATATGGCCCTCATTGAGTGGAGAGGTTCTCTAGACTATATCCCCGGTATAGTGATTTCATATCTGAAGGCCCAACGATTGTTGGGAAGGTTTGTTTATCTTATTTGGCCTTTGTGACAGATGTTGGTGCTGATACTCCTACTGTTGCTTCTGTTCCGATGGTACGAGATTTTCCGGATGTCTTTCCTGCAGACCTACCGTGCATGCTGCCCGACAGAGATATTGACTTTGGTACTAACTTGGTGTTGGGCACTCAACCCATTTTTATTCCTCTGTATCGTTTGGCACCAGCTGAGTGAAGGAATTGAAGGAGCAACTTCAGTAACTGCTTGATAAGGGGTTTATTAGGTCTAGTGTGTCGCCTTTGGGTGCACCGATTTTGTTTGTGAAGAAGAAGGATGGTGTCTGAATGCCTCGAATCTAGTCACAAACAATTCAATATACTCAACACGAATTATAGAAACCAATTCTATATGAAAACACTAAAATTTCCAAGTAAAATTCCAATTAAATTGAAAAAGCAAAAGTGGGGCCCACATCTCAAAATTCGAAAAAATTACAAAATATGAACGCTCATTCAACCACGAGTCCAACCATACCATTTTTACAAAATTTCGACATCAACTCGGCCCTCAAATCCTCAAATTTAACGAAGAGGGTTTTCACAATTTTTCCAACTTAAACCACCAATTAAATACTAAAAACAACAATAGACTCAGATACTTTAACCAAATTTGATTTAGGAATCTTTACCCTAATGTTTTCTCTTGAAATCTCCCGAAAATCTCCTTTCTCGAGCTCAAAATCGCGGATAATGAGAAATGGGACGAAATCCCATTTTCAGAACATAAGTTCTGCTGTCCAGGGATTTACACATCGCAATCGCGGAACTCCCTTCGTGATCGCGTAGAACAATTTCTACCTAGGTCAAATATACCCTTCGCAACCGCGGGAATGGTTTTACGATCATGAAGCACAAATTGCATAGGCTACCAATTTTCACTACGCAAATGCAACGTTCCATACGCGTATGTGAAGCATGACCCTTCAGACCTTCGCGATCGCGGACTGCATCATGCGACCACGAAGCACAAATTTGAGTGCCCCAACTTCTGTCACATTTCCTCTTCGCAAACGCATTAAACTATACGCGTTCGTGATGCACTGGGATCCAACCTTTCGCGATCGCGTGCCTCTCTGCACGAACACGAAGAGTAAAAATCACAGCTCACAAATATCTGTAACGATCCGGCCGGTCGTTTTGAGAATTCAAGCTCTGTTCGGTGGCATAAGGTCTTGAACAACTTTGTATGGAGAATTTGGACTTAGGGGTGCGTCCAAATTTGGGTTTGAAGGTCCATAGGGTGATTTAAAGCATTTCAATGAATGTTGGAAAAACTGAAGTTTGGAAGGTGGAAGGTTTGACCAATAGTTGACTTTGGTGATATCGGGGTTGGTATGCGATTACGAGAGTTGGAACATCTCTGTCATGTCATTTGGGATTTGCCTGCAAAATTTGACGTCATTCCGAGTTGGTTTGATTGGATTCAGCACAAGTTTTTGAAGTTGGAAGATTTGGAAGTTCATAAGTTCGATTCTTGGCGCGACTTGTATTATCGACATTGTTTGATGTGATTTGAGACCCCGAGAAACTCCGTGTTAGGATATAGAACTTGTTCATGTGTTTAGACGAGGTCCCGGGGGCCTCGGGTGTGTTTCGGAGGGGCTACCCATATTTTTGAACTGGCAGTTCTAGTGTCTGATGTCCTTCTTCGTGATTGCGAAGTTCCTTTCGCGTTCGCGTAGTGTATGTTGACCCGCCTCATAATTATTCTTCGCGTTCGCGTTAACGCTCAACCTCTCGCATTTGCGAAGGTTTGCATTTTTCCTTCTTCGCGTTCGGGTCCACCCTTCAGCGTTCGCGTAGTAGAAACCAGGCCATGAGCTCTGGTGGTCGTTACTCTTCGCGTTCACATGTTCCCTGATAATAGGATAAATTCACGTAGTTTAGCATATATTTATACTCTAACTTAATGATGCTTCACTATCTTAAGGATGTCAAATGATGTTAAATTGACTCTAATTGTGATTTTTGTGTTTCACAGGAATACAATGCCCATTGAGCAAAATTGAACAAGAAAAGCCCCATGGGATATTTGATGGGTGAATTGAAGGCTGAAAGTCGCTTGGGGAAGAATAAAAGTCCACTAGCGCGCCCGCGCTAGTCTAGTGATTTTCTAGGCAGACTAAAACCCCACTAGCGCGCCTGCGCTAGTCCAGACGAGAAAATTATTTCTGAAGGGCACTTTTGGAAGTTTGGAACCAATCCACTTAACCCATATAAGGTTCAACTCGCCCAAAGGAGTATATTATCAAGGTTTAGAGGCTAATTCAAGAATAGCAAAAGGCAATAAGCAAGGAGGGCAATTGGGCATCAATTCTCATCCCCCTTCCTTGTTATTTTACCATTGTTAATGAATTCTTTTTGTTATTTTCAGTACAATTATGAGTAGCTAACTTCTTTAATCTAAGGTTTTGGTGAAACCTGTTGAGGATGAACTTATTGTTATATTAATATAATTTTTCTTGGTTTTCAATCTCTATTTGTTCAACTATATTTTTGTTGTACTTAATTGAAAGGATCTTCAATTAACTGTGCCTATTTAGTGTGTATCTACTCGAGAGAGAGTGCATATTTAGGTAATTATTGAACAACATCACTCCCGGAGTATAGGAGAGATCCATAACCGAGGGTTTAAAGGTTGGATCAGAGATAACGATACCTTGGGTGTAATCTAAAGTGATTTGCAATACAATTTAGCTAGCGTAACTCGAGAGAGTGCGTCTAGTAGATTATCATAATTACTTGAGAGAGATTTATGATAGCCTGAGTGTTCATGATTGATAGAGATACTTAAGACAAAGCTATAAGAAATATACAAGAAGAGATTCCATCAACGGGGGAAACCATAACCATAGACCTTTATCGCATCTGTATACATCTAAATATTAGTTGTCTTTTAGTTTATTTACTTTCATCAGCTGTAGTAGTAAAAATACCAAAAAGTGATATTTATAACCTTTGGGAAATTGATTGTTGAGAATCTAGTAGTCTAACAACAACAGTTGATAGGTTAGTTCCCTGTCGGATTCGACTCTGGGCAAAATACTCAGATTATATTTGCAACGCCCGCTTAGTCTTTTATTAGACATAGTTGAGCGTGATCATTCCCCTACGCGTTCGCGTAAATTCCCGTCTTTTCTTCTCCGCGTTCACAAGCGTGTCTTCGCGTTCGTGAAGCACTTCCTGGCAGCCTCACTTTTCTTCTTCGCAAACACGACCCTTCCTCCGCGTTCGCGAAGCACAATTACCTGGGCAGAATATAAGATTTCCAAATCGAGGTTTAGGCCATTTTTATCATATTTTGACTATTATAGCTATGTTTTGAGCGATTATTTTTTGGTCTTTCAAGCAAATCGATTGGGTAAGTGTTATTCACCTAGAATTTAAAATATTCCATGATTTTATCTTTATTTTTATCATTTAATTTGTGTTTTGAGTTGAATAAAATGGTGGTTTTTGAAGATAGTTTTCAAAATGAAAAATCATGATTTGAGGAATGAAAAGGTATCGGAATTTGATAATTTTAGTATGGTTGAACTTACATCGGAATGGGTGTTCTAATTTTGTGAAATTTATCGGGTTCCGAGGTGCGGGCACGAGGGTCGACTTTTGGGGTTGATTTTTAGATTTTAATAAAGATTGAGAGTTTATCATCTAGAATAGTTTCTTATGAACTTTATTTGTGCGTTGAAGTTACTTTAGTTAGATTTGAGCCATCCGGGGGTCATTTCAGCCGAGAAGTTCATTTTAGAATATCAGTTTGTCTTCTTTGAGGTAAGTATGTTGCCTAACCATGTGTGGGAGAACTACCCCTTAGGATTTGAGTCTTCTATGTTGATTGAATTCCGTGTACGCGGGGTGACTAGTACGTGCTCAGACGTATTTTTTGAAATTGGCCTTATAGAGTTCCTAGGTCCTTATATTCATTGCATATGCAGTTGCTCTTTTTATGATTACGTTCTTTAATTACTAGTTTCACCGTTACCTGCTTAATTAGATTCAATTGCTTCATAATCCACTCTTATTGTTACTTGATTCATATGTGCCTTAGTTGAAACTGTTATCTCTTCCATTGCCATGTTATTGTTTTCCCTGACTGCTTATCTTTATTTGAATTTGTAGTTTTTCTTTTGTAAATGTTCTCCCTTAATTGAGGTTATGGTGATCTTCTCGCTGCCTACTTTTATTTGAATTGGCTGTATCTCTCCCGTAATTTTCCAAACTTAAAAGAAGCTTAGATATCCTATGCCTTAGTGGACTCGCCCTTATTTGGAATTATTTGACTCGTGTTAGCTTCTTGTTGTTGAACCGTGCATTGTGAGACTATTGTTGCATATTATTTACTTCCATCGCCTAGTATTTCTTATTATGGTTATTTCTTGTGAACTAGTTCCACTGTTTCTTGAGATAGAAGGTTCTTGAGTTGATTTACTTACCGTACTTTGTATTATTGTCATTGTTGTTGTTGTACTTGTTGTGGTGATGCACGAGGTTTCTGCCATGCGGTTGTGGTTATTGTGATGCACGAGATTTCTGCCGTGCGGTTTTTGATATGGGGTTGCACGAGGTTTCTGCCGTGCTATTGTTACTATTGATATTTGCACATGCGGCGTGACTAGTGCGAGATGAACTGTTTGCCTCGATAAAAAATGATAGACACGGGCACACCATTAAGGCGGACAATCTCACATATGTAAATCTCTGCTAAACGCTCTGAAGAATAGGTAACTGCTATTGGAATGGAATGTGATGACTTTGTCAACGTGTCCACAATGACCCATACTGCGTTGAACATTCCCTGAGTCTGTGGGTGCCCAACAACCAAATCCATAGTGATACGCTCCCACTTCCACTCAGGAATTTCTTACTTCTGAAGCAAACCACCAGGTCTCTGATGCTCGTACTTTACTTGCTGACAATTTAGACACTGAGCTACGTATACAATGACATCCTTATTCATTCGCCTCTACCAATAATGTTGCCGCAGATCTTGATACATTTTGGCAACACCTGGACGAATAGAATACCAGGAACTGTGGGCCTCTTCAAGAATTAATTCACGAAGCCCATCCATATTAGGCACACAAATACGACCCTGCATCCACAAAACTCCATCTTCCCCCATAACAACCTGCTTGGCACCATCGTGTCGCACCGTGTCCTTAAGGGAAAACAAATGAGGATCATCATACTGCCGCTCTCTGATGTGCTCATATAATTAAGACCGAGCGGTTGTGCAAGCTAGAACCCGGCTGGGCTCTAAAACATCTAATCTCACGAACTAATTGGATAATGTATGAACATCTGTAGCTAACGACTTCTCACCAAACGGGATATACACAAGGCTGTCCATACTCACAACCTTTCTACATCAAAGCATCGGCGACCACATTGGCCTTTCCGGGGTGATACAAAATGGTGATATCATAGCCTTTCAACAACTCCAACCATCTTCTCTGCCTCAATTTGAGATCTTTTTATTTGAACAGATACTATAAGCTATGATGATCAGTGAATACCTCAAACAAAATATCGTAAAGGTAGAGCCTCCAAATCTTCAGCAGATGAACAATGGTTGCCAATTCTACATCATGAACAAGGTAATTATTCTCATGAAATTTCAACTGGTTCGATGCATATGCAATCACTCTGCCATCTTGCATTAATACTGCACCAAGCCCAATGCGAGTTGCATCATTATACATCGTATAAGATCCTGAACTTGTGGGAAATACCAACACTGGAGCTGTAGTCAAAGCAATCTTGAGATTCTAAAAGCTTAACTCGCACTTGTCTGACCATTTGAAAGGAGCAACTTTCTGGGTCAATTTGGTCAATAGGGATGTTATGGTTGAAAGCCCCTCTATGAACCAGTGATAATAACCTGCTAACCCCAGGAAACTCTGGATCTCTGTAGTTGAAGTAGGTCTAGGGCAGTTATGAACTTCCTCAATCTTCTTCAGATCTACTTTTATGCCTTCTACTGATACAACATTCCCCAAAAAGATAACCGGGTCTAACCAAAATTAATATTTTTAAAATTTAGCATATAACTGATTATTTTTCAAAGTTTGAAGCACAATCCGAAATGTTATCATGCTCCTCTCGACTGCCGGAGTAAATTTATATATCATCAATGAATACAACCACAAAAGAATCTAGATATGGCTTGAACACCCGATTAATCAAATCCATAAATGCTGCTGGGGCATTTGTAAGCGAATGCTCCCGGGTCTTCCTTCTTCTCAACGGTTGTCGTAGAAATAATAGAACTAACCCGGTGAGTCATACTCACCACTTCATTGTTGGTAGATCTCTTCTTGGTCATCAAGTCCTTTAAGTATTTAGCAAATCCCGGCATCTCTTGGAAAGCCTCCAAGAATGGGATGTTCACCGACAATTTATTCAATATATCATAAAACTTCTCGAACTTGCTATCATCTTTCCTTCTTGCAAGCCTTTGAGGGAATGGAGGAGTAGGTCTAGGAATCGGTGGAGGAGCTTTTGGGGTCTCCTTCACCTTTTCCTTAACCTCTTCATGCTTTGCTTTTTGGAATTTCACCTCTTGGGAAGGTTTTTCACTTTCAACAACAACCGGCACTTCAACTTGTGCCTCAACTTCTTGTTCAAGATCATAAATTTCAACTACTTGTTCACTTTCATCTTGAAGTACTTTCCCGCTTCTAGTAGTAATAGCCATGCAATGAGAAGATGGACCGCTTGCATTCCTCTTTGGGTTGAAAATTGTATCACTTGGAAGAGTACCTTTGAGCTTTGGATTTTATTCTCTTGACAATTCTCGCATTTGCATCTCAAGCTTTTGTATAGAGGCGGTATGTGACCCCACTACTTTGGACATATTATTCATTGTAGCATCACCTCTCTCTTGATTTTGCAAGATATTTTCAAGCATTCCTTCCAACTTGGATTCATTTGAAGGACCCTCCTTGTAATAGCTCCCCTTCGGTGGAGCATAGGGGTTTGAACTCTGGTTGGCATAATTGTTATTGTTGTTGTTCCAATTACCTTGACTCGACCCCCCTTGGTCATTGCGCCAATTTTGTTGGCCTTGCCCTTGCATGTTTGGCCTCCATTGATTTTTTTGGTGATACCCACCTTGAGAATTATGAACATAGTTGGCTTCTCCGAACTCTTTATTTCCCGTTGGTTTCATGTCTTCCACAACACTTACCTTCTTCGTTTGATTTTCCGTGAACATATTTGTCAACACATCAATGTTTGTGGCAAGCCCGGAAATCAATTGGTCTCTCTCTTGATTTTCTTTGATCATGTTGGTAAGAGAAGGAGTACCATAAGAGATTCCACCACTAGCATCTTCAAGTGCCATGCTTGATTGTGTTTGGCCATATTATCTAGAATCTGTGTAATCCTAGGGAATGACTTGTCCACGAAAGATCCATCTGCTGCGTTTTTTGCTATGGATTGGGACAATGGGTCTAAACCCATGTAAAATTTCTCCATCAAAATAGTATCGGGAAAACCATGGTTCGGTGACCTCACCAAGTACAACTTGAATCAATTTTATCGGGAAAACCACACTTCATGTAAGTGTTCTCCTAGTAGTTGTTTGAAGAAGAAGATTTTATCTCTAAGCTCTGACTTCTTGCTCTGTGGGAACCACTTGGACAAGAAAGCACGGACAAGTTTGGGCCAAGAAGTGATAGATTGAGGAGTTAGATTTTGAATCCACTTTCTCGCCTCTCCGGTCAATTAATATTTGAACACCCGCAATCTCAAGGCATCATCTGTCACATTGTTCTGTTTATGCATGGTGCACACACCCAAGAAATTCCTAAGGTGTTGCATTGGATCATCATCTGTAGAGTTCCTAAATAATACTTCTGCCTTAAGCATTAGGATTAACCCGTGCTCTACTTTAAATGTGGCGGATTCAACCCGTGGAGGGAGAATAGAGTTGGAGTCATCAATATACTCCTCAATGTCTGCAAAGGGATTGTCCTCTTCATCATAATCGCCCATTCTTACCTAGAACACAAAGCAAAGCAAGCAAAGTTTTATGGATTAGAAAATATATAAAGTAAAGTGCACAGTAGTTAGTAATTTCAAAACCGTATTCCCCGGCAATGGCGCCAAAATTTGATACGCTCAAATTACACCTTAAAATAGTGTAAAGCGATCGATGTCAAATATAGTAACCCAACTAGGTTGGGGCCGAATCCCACAGAGAATAGGCCTGAAAAGGTTACTTGAGTAGTGTGAAGCTTAACTTAAATCGTATTTCTATTCCGTTAGAGTAACAAGAGTATTGTAATTGATTGTATGATAATTGAGTGAACTAGTAACTGATACCATTGTATAAGATTGTAATTAATTTGGTAAAATAAACCAAGGTTGTGTCCCCTTAAATGAAATGTTATGCTATCAGTGTTAATATGATATATTTCGAATGGAAGGTCATTTTGATATGAAAATGATTCCTAAGTGACTACCCAATATTTTCCAATAGTTGGGTGGTATTTCCTCTTTATGATTTTTCCAAATATAAAAGAGTTGCAATTAAGAGTAATCAATTTATGCCAAATAAAACTCACTTATTCCTAAGTGATTATATTAAAAAAGGTTTAAAGCCTTGAGTCTTTGATATTTACTTCTACCAAACCCTAACTCACTTTTCCAAGTAAAGAAAAAATATAATGGCACTTCTTAATGTTTGCAACCACCAACAGTAAATAAAGAATAAGAAATAAATATATATCAACCAACCATTATATATATATATATATATACTCAATGTTAAACACCCATTAACATTACACCCATTTAGAGTCCACAACCTTAGTATTTAAAGCTACACATGCTAAAATACAAAAAGATGAGAATATTAAATGTCATAAAGCTTACAAAGTGCAAGACTCTTCACTCTCAAACTTCCAAAAGATGGGAATATTAAAACCATGGAATGTAGATCCTTTTTCAGACAAGATACCCCCACGAAACCCTAATAAATCTATTTATAGTAGGCTAACAATCGGGGCCAATTTCGGACAAAAATATCCTTCCAGGTCAAGTATGCGACCGCATATCTGTCGCATAACAGGCATGGGGTTCGCATTTTCTTCAGTTCCATCGCATCTTCACAACCCTAGGTTCCAGGTAGTCATCGAATGTTGATTATGCGGTCCGCATTGTTGATATGCGACCGCATCTTGTATCACAATTCTGGACTGAGCAATTTCTACTTGAGGTTTGCGATCCATTATGCGGCCCGCAGACTTGTTATGCGATCGTATAATGGACCGCATTTCCTTCGCATGGATTTTTCCAAACAACTTGTGGTGGTTTGCAGTCTCCACGAGCATTATGCGGTCCGCATGTTTGGTTTGCAGTCCGCATATTCAGTTTGCGATCACATTTTGCCTTCTTCTTGATCTTTTGCGGCTTTTTGATTTCATTTCCATGTTTTTTGGTCCTCAAGTATCATGCACTGCGAAACATCAAAATTACATAAGTATAACAGGTAATTGCATTTGAAACGAGCTAAAATCTAAGAAATTGGTATTAAATGTGCCGAAAATCTCCGGCTCATCACATGGCCATTCATGAAATCGGGGATGGACATCGTCGGCCCTCTACTAACGGCACCAGGTAAAGCTAAGTTCATTTTGTTTATGACCGACTACCTTTCAAAATGGGTGGAAGCACAGGCCTTCGAGAAAGTAAGAGAATAAAATGTCATCGACTTCATATGGGACCACACTGTGTGTCAGTTTGGGATACCCGCCGAAATAGTATGTGACAACGGGAAGCAGTTCATCGGCAGCAAAGTGACAAAGTTCTTCGAAGATCACAAAATCAAAAGGATTCTATCAACGCCCTATCACCCAAGCGCAAATGGCATGGCCGAGTCCAAAAACAAAACTATCATTCAATACTTGAAGAAGACATTGAATGATGCTAAAGGGAAATAGAGAGAAGTATTACCCGAGGTACTATGGACATATCGAACAACATCGAAATCAAGTACGGGGAAACTCCCCTTCTCTTTGGTGTATGGGTCTGAAGCGTTGATTCCGGTTGAGGTCGGGGAACCTAGCATCAGGTTTCAACATACTACCGAGGATTCAAACCATGAGGCTATGAACACTGTCTCGAACTACTAGATGAAAAATGTGAAGTCGCACTTGTCCGAATGACCGCACAAAAGCAAAGGAATGAGAGGTATTAAAACAAAAGGGCGAACCTTCGCCATTTTGGAGTCGGGGACTTAGTTCTAAGGAAAGTCACCCTCAATACTCAGGAACCAAATGAAGGGAAGCTAGGCCCTAATTGGGAAGGATCGTACCGAGTCATCGAAGTTGTAGGATAGGGATCTTACAAACTTAGCACAATGGAAGGAGAACAACTACCGAACAATTGGAATGTATCACTGCTAAAATGATATTATTGTTAAGTTATGTCCTCCCCCCATTTTACCATTTGTATTTAAGACTAATTCTTTGCACGTACTCGATTGAGGATGTCGAGGCATCCTTCAATTCGAAGACCTTGGGTTTTAAAGCATGCGTTGCACTCTTTTTCCCTTAGATCGGGTTTTATCCCAATGTGTTTTTCCGGCAAGGTTTTTAACGAGGCAACACTTATATGCTACCTAAGGAGAATCCAACAAGTATCCAAGGCTTTTTTTCAATTCACCTCGAATACTGGGGGGATTCACCCCTCGAGGACTAGCATATTTCACGCCTAAGAGGGCCTCGATAGGAAAACTTTGTAATGGGCCAAACGGTCAAAGGTTCTGTGTCCATGTAGGATTATCGAACCTCGAAGGCAAACCATGTATACATGTATAAGTTATTTAATGAAGCATCCTTTCTATCAAACATCTCATGTCTTGAAGAAATTTGACTTACGATTCTAATGGAGAAAGACTTGAAAGCCAAAACACGAGTGCATATCGACTACTCGTGGACTACCGTCGATAGTCAAAAATGTTCGAACTATGCAAACTTAAAAGTACTAGAAGAGGCATCCCACGATGTAAAGACCAAGGCCATCACACTCGGGGACTAACATTTCAAACAAGTTCAAAACACCATCGGGAAACATGTTCAAGAGACATACCCAAAGGTTACAGCCACAGTAAAGACTACGGTCACATAAAAAGGCCACGACCAAAATAATGCGTCTCGGAGACGTCCAACTTCCGCCATAATCTAAGGCCTTCAAATACTTCGAAAAAACCGGTTAAATAAAACTACCCTTGGCAAAAGCAAAGGATAAAGGGCTAGCCCTCAAGTAATTTAAAGGTTTCGATAACATCAACCTTCCTTCGAAAAAACCTCATGAGTTATTCGATTATATTTACACAAATAAATTACAAATAAGGTTTTGGTCGACAAAACCTTCGAAAAACCCAACGGGGACAATATATATAAGTATATATATATATATATATTGATAACTAGGATTTTACCTCATTTTCTGCTCTATCTTGCTTAAGTTTTGGATGCAATTTAACACAGAATAGTCCCAAAAGCTTACGTGTTGTGCTTGTTGCAGGGATTGAGACAAAAAGGATGACAAACAGTCAAACATCTGCTCAAAAAGGAGTGAATCTTGCACAAGTACCAAGAACAACAAAAAGGGCTACCTCAGTGTCGACCGCGGCCGCGGTCCGCGGTGGTGAAGATCAGAGAACCATTTCAAAGGCAAAAGACCACCGCGACCGCAGTCCAAGCTTCGCGGTCCGTGGTGGTGAAGATCAGAGGAGCCAATTTAAGGCCAAGTCCACCGCGGCAGCGGTGCAATCTTCGCGGTCCGCGGTGGTAAAGTTCAGAGAGGTGTGTTTGAAGGCTAAAGACATCGCGGACCGCGGTCCATTTTATGCGGTTTGCGGTCAAGAAGATTCAGGGACTTAACATCTGAATCCAAAGAAGCCCACCGTGGACCGCGGTAACCCTGCATGGGTATTTTTGTTCGGAATTTCGGCTAGGTATAAATAGCTTCTTTTGTATTTTTTTAGGTTAAGCTTTGAATCAGCAATAGAGAGCAACTCGTGACTATTTCCCTTTATCTCTTTTCTCAATTTTCTTTAGATTTCAACATTGAATCTTCTTATCTTAGCTTATAAATTAATTATATTGGTTTTGCTTCATCTATTTATGTGATTTCTTCATTGATCATGAGTAGCTAAACCCATTAGCTAGGGTTGTGGCTCAACCCTAGTGTGGGTAATTAATGAGTTCTTTAAATTAGGGCTTAGATGTTTGTGGGTGATGGATATTTGGGTTGATTTATGGTTTTAGTGTTAAAATTGGTGGTTGCAAACACCAATTGGTGTTCAATGTCTTGGGTCCTTCTTGAGAAAGAGGACTTGAGTCTAGGAAATCAATCCAACAAGGAATTGGGATGAAATCATGGAATTGATAGTCCTAATTAACGGGTTAAACCTCGAGAGAGTAAAACCCTACTTGAGCCTATATTGCTTGTGCACATTTGACACCCAATTGACCTTGAGAAAGGCAATTAGGCATAGCCAATCAAACTACCGAGAGGAATAGAGTGGGTGCATTTGGCTATATCATAATTCCCCGACTAACATCTTTGCCTTAGGTATTAGAATTCGTTAATTATTTGCCTAGGTAGAAGTCATTACCCTAGTGCCTTTATCCAAATAGAAAATAACCTAAAATGATATTAGTAGTTCAATTGCAATCATTATTAGTATAAATCATAGCTATAGTACAAAACCATCAATGATGAAAAGTGTAATAAAAACACGAACCGTTGTTAGATCACTTAGAAACTCATTCAAATCATAACTCCACTAGGATTCGATCCCGACCTTACGGGTAAAATATGCACCGACCCTCATCTTCCTACTCTAATAGTAGTGTGTGTGAGAGCCGATCATATATGCCAAGGCATAAATTTTTTTAAGTCTTTTGGCAAAAAGGGAAAAATTATAGGAGCCTAAGTGCCGATACAAAAGAGCCTAAGGTCCGATATAAAAGAGCCTAAGGGCCGACGCGTTAAGGGTTCTCATTCGAACACAAGGGTTCGATCACCCTGAGCCCAAACAAGCATTATCGACTAAACCTTGTCATTATCTAGTACTAAAGGTGTATATGTTGAAGGCCAAGAAACCATTCAAGGAGAACTCTCAAATGCTTGGCTCAAAGAACGAGATTACTACGAAGAGCATAAAGCAAAGAAGAAGCAATCAAGAAAACTCTTTCTTTTATATAAATTCATAAGATGGTACAGATGAGTTTTGCAAAAAGGAAGTACAAAAAAGATAGAAAAAAGATCCTATCTACACCGAGGGGGCATCCCCCTAGGTCTAATTTCTTTCCTCGAATTTGCCTCTCTCTCGGGGATAACTTCTTCTTCGGGGGTAGCCTCCCTTATCAACTCCATCTTCATCTTCCCCGCTCTCAGAGGTGCTAGCGGAACCCTCATTATCAAAGAGAAAATCAGCAGTCTCTTCCTCCAAAGCTTTTGCTTTTTCAATATCGGCTGAGAGGTCGAAGCCTCGAGCGTGCACCTCCTCGAGAGTTTATCTCCGGGACTCCAGCCTAGCATGGTTGAGGGCACATGATAACTTAATTTTTACCACAATAGAGATCTCCTATGCCTGAGTCCTTGCAGCAGCGGCGTCAACTCGGTACGAGGACACAAATGCCTCTGCCTCAGATTTGGCTTTCGCAAGCTCAGCGGCTGATTTAGCTTCGAGCTCCTCAATTTTGTGGCTCCAGACCGAGCTTTCATCCTTTGCAATTTTAAGCTAGTTTTCGACTGAGGTCAGCTATTCCTGAAGTGTATCTTTCTCTGAGGTAAGACGGTCCATATGTTGTTTCCACCCAAGGGTCTCAACCTCTTTCATCTTGAGCTCTTCTTGAAGCTCCTCCACCAGCTCGCCCTTTTGTTAGAACTGCAAAATTGAAGCGTTAGTCACCAAACCAAGTAAAAACAGAATAGACCCTCAAAAGCTATATTACTTGTTCACGAAGCTCAATTTGTTGCTGATGGGCCTTCACCAACTCGGCTCGAAGATCGTTGATCTCCCCCTCATTTTTGGCGTAGAGAGCCTTAAGGTTGTCCATCTCTACCACGAGCTTCTTGAGTTCAGCTTCACATCGGCCAAGCTCGGACCGGGATTTGGAAGATGCTTATTGGTAGAGCAACATCGCCTTCATATAGGAAAAAGAAGTTAGAAATTAGAAAAATGAGAATTAAACTCCAACGTAATTTCGAGGACAGATACTTACTTATTTGAAAAGCCTTTGAGCCTCATAAAAAAATGAATGAAGCGTCAAGGTCGGGGCCCTCCTTGATTCCCACAAGCATTCCGAAAGACGTCGCTCTCCCCATGGGACGTTCCGACATCCGGATTCCTCATGGCCTGGGCATCCCGTATTTTCCCCTCGGAGAACACCGGGCCCGGCGGTGAGTCATCCACATTTATTACCCCGAATGAATCACTCGGGATATTATATTGTCTTCATAGGGCCTTAAAGTTAGGCTCTCCAAGCTCATCAACCAAGTGCCCCCCTGGACGAGGCGCACCTTTGTCACCTAATGGCTCGGGGACTTTGCTCGAGCTCCCCTCCAAAATTTCTTCGGTTCGAGACCAAACCGACACTACCTCCATCGGTTCATTGGACTTAGAAGCATCAATGCTTCCTCTTTTCCGAACTACAAACAGTCAGCCATCATCTTCCTCCTCCTCGCCGTCTCTCTCTTTGTTCTCGGCACGAAGACGTCGGGCCGTTTCTAGAGACAAGACCACGGTATCAGCCTTGGGATTTCGAAGCTTGCTTTTCTTAGGCTTTAGGGAATTTGCAGGCGATCCCCTCTTCCTTTTCTTTTCCTTAATGGGCGTTGATATTTCTTCCTCACCAGGTCGGGGTGGCCACATAGTAGCAGCGTTTCCAAGGCCTACATAAAAGTATAAATGAGTATTTCACTAAGGTACAGAAATATGCAAACAAAAGCACTCACCATGATTTTTGGCCTCCCACCGTCCTTTGGCCAAATCACGCCAGCTGCGTTCGGCGTATGAAGAAGTAGAAGCCAGTTGCCGAACCCAGCCCGGGAGGTCCGAAACCGCACCAGGAATCCAAGCGACATTTGCATCATTATAAAGAGATTAGTTCGAGAAAGAGCGGGAAAAGCCGAATAGTAAATCACCATTGATAAAAAATTTCTTACGTTTCATGTTCTATTCCTCGGGGAATGGCATCCTTTCAGTAGGAATCAGGTCGGAGGTCCTGATTCGGACAAACCTGCTCATCCATCCTCAGTCCTTATCCTCATCGATGATGCAGAAGAAAGACTTCGAGGATCGGCATTGCAGCTTTATTAGGCCACCTTGATATAGGCGAGGTCTATATAGCCTGATCATATGGTCGTTGGTAAAAGACATCCCCTTGACCTTGCTCGAGAAATATCTAATAAGGTTGACTATTCTCTAGAAAGAGGGGTAAATCTGACCAAGTGTCACTCGGTGCTGTTGGAAAAAATCGAGAATAACTAGGTCTATGTGACCTAGAGCAGGATCTGCGGGACCCAAAGTGAACAGATTGGTGTACACGCTCGGGTAATGCTTTATGAGTAGTGATATCCTCTTCAAGGAAAGGGATCATCACGTCTTTATTCACCCAATTGCAGTCTATTTTCACCTACTCGAGTTCGGCTTCGGTTATCGAACAGATGCACCGGGAGATGGGCTCACAATAATGCGGGACCGAAGCGGGTTTATCGATTTTAAAATCGAAGGATGTTTCGCACGCCCAGGAATACACTCCTTGATACAAGGTGGCACCACCATTTTACTTTTGTACTGACATGATGATGAAGAAGCTTTCTCTTTCTGAGGAACGGTCTTAGACATTTTGGTCATTGTTGTTGAAAAATTCAAAAGAAGTAAAGAATTTAATGATTAAATAAGAACAAGTTGAGAGAAAGGGTAAGCTCGGAGAGATTGAAGAAGCTAATGAGATTTTAAGAATGCTTTGAGAAGTAACGTTTGCAAAATGGAGAAGTTGGCCTACTCATATAGGTCAGTTAAGCATGTTGAGGAAGCCAAATAATTGACCATCAACCGCTTATAATTAATGTCCTTGGGAAACTGTGCAAACGCGACCTTTCAGTCACATCAGTTGCTGACATCACGAGATTGGCATCATGATTTGGGCATCGAAGAGTCGAGAATCAAATCGTTTCTTATCATTTTATTCTAAGAAACACGGGGACTATCTGTATATAGTCAAAATCATATGCCCCCAATTTAGTAGGCTCGAGAGGTCGCATGAAGGGCTGAAGCTCAATAAAGACCAGGCTCGGGCTTGAAGGCAGAATAAGATGCTCGAAGGCCTAAATTCTCGAGGAAAATCGGATCCGAGTATGATCGATTCCAAGATAGTGCTGTTATAAGTTTGTTACAGAAGGATAAGATTCTCGCCACATCCCCAAGATCATGGCGTGAATTCCTGAGTATATTTGCACGAATTAGTATCAATCCGTACTAGGTGGTTATACAACTGTCCCAATAAGATTCTTTACTGTAAATAGAAATATACCTTATTTGGGGTTCCCCTCATATATAAAAGGGACCCCAATTATTCGTAAAGATCATCTAATCATTGGCAAAGAATATACATCCTTACTTTTCTGTTTATCTCTGAGAAATCGTCCTTTAGCATTATTATATTCTCTTTGTTTACTGTTCATCGAGGTCACTTGGGCTCAAGGACAAGGCTTGTTCATACACTGGTTTGGTTTAACTTGCTTATTCAATTCACTTACTTACTTTTCTTGGCTAGTATTGGATTAAATCACATATCTTTAAGCCTCACTAGAAATTTAAATTGTTACTCAGGTTTAGGGTAAACAGGAAGAACCAAGATCCACACCAAAATATGCGCAGAAGAGTAGTCTGAGTACACCACAATGGTACCTAGTAAGTGCCAAGCCTAGCCTCGGTAGAGTAGTGACGAGGTCAGTCAGGCCCTACTAGAAATAATAGGAAATAAGGCAGAAGATATTATAATATAATGAAATGACTGAGAAGTGAACAACGAAAGTTTACAGAAAGATAACAACACAACAAATAGAGTAGACAACAGACGCGCTCTCAAGGTACCTCATCGTAGTCCCTAAAGTAAATACGTAGCGGAGGAGCTCCTGAGGTACCGCCTCGTAGTACCAAAAGTAAATATTCAACAAGGGGTACTCCTGAAGAACCGCCTTGTAGTCCCAAAAGTACATATTGTATTGGTAAAAACGAGCTTCACATGTGTAACAATTATGATGACTCAGCAATCTATGTGGAGCAATGAAATCATGACAACTGGACATGGCTCTATGAAGAGGTACGAGATAAAGAGGAGCGGAACAATATACCCACGGGGTAATCAAATACAGGAATCTCAACCTAATCGAGAAGATGAAGAAACACGGTCAAAATGAATCAAGGCAAGATACATGGCAAGTTCGGGATCTTCAATTAATGTGCCAAACGTTACACAATCTTCACGCAACAGTTACGATTAATCATTGTAACGTTACATTAATGCCATTATTAGTCATTAATGCTTAATTACTGAAAAGAGTAGACGTTATGTAAAGAAATTCCCTATAAAAGGGAGTAAATATAACTTGTAAGGACACGTTCTAACGGCTATTGCAATATACTTAATCTTACTTCTTTCTATTTACAAATTTACTTGCAATTATTAGTATATCCTTCGGTTATCAGAAACCCGTGTTCTTCCTAAAGTAGCTTTGGCAGAGAATCTATTTTTTTGGTTAAGCAAATTTGTTCCGTTACCGGGAATCTGATAATCTCTTTTTGTTCTCGAATAACATTCTGTGACGTATGTCGAACGCTAACGACAACAACCAACAAAGGGTTGGAACCCCAGTTCCATCGCCCTAAGGATCCCCACGAGGATCAAGGGAACATTTCCCAGAAAGATCAGTAGCAGTAACAGCAGCAACCGCAGTGAATCCACAGTTACCCGGTAGTCCCAGCTACCAAGACTTCCAGAACTACACTAACCTGATTCCTTTATAGCTAAGGATATGTAGGCAACCTTTGAAGCAAGGTTCGGTCAAACCTTTCAAAAACGCTTCACAATGGAGTATGCGAATGGGTAAAAGTCGTTCATGGCTGCTCACCTTGTCTTTGCCCGAAAACTCTTCGTGTTTTCGAGCAAAGAGGGTAAGCTGTGAGCACGTGATTTTTCACCCACCCTACACTCCTACAAATTTGATACAATGAATTAATTTTACAAATTTTTGGTAAATTTAAGTGATTAATTATGAATTGTTTGCATTTGCATATTCATAATTCCTCTTTTAAAATTATTAAAATTGCGTCACTAGTATCAAAGAATTATGAACTTATTATTTGTAATTAATTAAATTAAATAATAGACGAATGGTGGTTATTTGATGTAATATAGTTTTAATAACTAATTACTAAAGATTAATCATTTTATCCAATAAGTAAAAGATTTGATTAGGAGTATATAATTAATTGTTCTCTATTCTTAATTAATCTGTAATTAGATGAAAATAAGGTTCAGAATTAATAATTACATTTCTTTAGATTTAATTAGGCTTGAGTTTAATTAAATTAATTGGGTTAGTTAATTAAAAAGACTAAATTCGGACCTGGGCTGAAATCACCCAGGCCCAACCTGGTCTCTACACTACCCAAGCGACCCAGCCCAAATCCTATAACCCATCCGGCCCCCTACACTACCCAAACAACCCTATTTCATCCCCCAAGCCTCCTAGTCGTTGGATTTTTTTGATCCAACGGTCCTAAACTAAGGGTCCCTGAAGTATATAATTGTTCCTAAACCCCTACCCCCCCCCCCATTCACTTAGAATTCTAACACCCCCCCCCTATTCATATCTCTCCCTCTTCTCTCTAGAGACCAGCCGGTCTCCACCGTCCGACCACCCTTCCTTCGCGGTGCTCCGCCGGCCGGAAATCGCCTCCGGTGGTTGAGCTCCACCAATCCAAACCAAATTTCGCCCAGACACTCACGTCTTCATCCTCAACCACCTCCCATCATTCATTTCCCCAAAAAAACAACAGGAAGCGAGTAATTTTAGATCTAAAACTTTGAAACCCTAAAACTCCACAGCCGGCCGATTTAGAGACATCCAACGGCTCGGACCTTCATGAGTCAATTGCTCTGGACGAGAGAAATTGATTCATGATGGTTTGACTCATTTTTAAGCCCCGCCAGAGTCCGGCCAAGGTCCGACGACCTCCTATTTTCCGGCCAAACCCTTTAACGGGTATTTTCTTCCCTTCTTTGATGTTTATATATTACTAAAAACCTAAAATTCATGTCAATCACTGTTTTTGATTGTTTAGGTCTAGTTAGTTTTATTCTTGCTTGTTGATTAGCTATTGTTATTCTGTCTTTGATTGACTAAGAAGAACCAAAAATGACAAGTTGTTTTAACTTGATTAGTTAACAGTATTATCTTTACAATTTCTATAAATCCATGTATTGTAGTGTTATTTTGGCTCTTTTTCTTAAAACGGCCTCTAATCGTTTGTTACCAGTAGGCTTAGATTCTTTTTCCTTCTTATTACTTCATGATTATTTGCTGATAAATTCAATGACAAACCTGTTTTGATTGATTAGCAAGTAGGGTTCGTTGGATGAAATCTAGGGTTGCCATTTAGATAACTGTTTCCTTTTGATCCATGTTGCTAGTGTACGATATTTACTCTTATTCAACTGTCAGTGTTAAATTGAGAGTATATGATCTTACTAGTTCATGGATGCCTCATTAAAGTTGTTTGCCTTGTTGATTAATTGTTTCATGGTTGATTTAGTTGGTTAATTACTCAATTAATTAGGAGATTAACTAATCCTGAATAAGTGCAGGGTCATGAATCAATTTAGTTTAATCTTAAAATCAAGGTTGCCCTAATCAGACATCTCGTTTAATAGAATCAACTTAGGTTATTAACCTCCTAAATAATGAGCTAAGTCCTAAAATCTGTTTAAGATAATCAATATAGGATTAATTAACTGATCTAAATCAATTAACCTGAGCCTAAGAAACTAAACTAACTAACCTAATCCTAGTTAAGAATGATTCGTAGTTAACAATAGTAAGCTAGCTAGGGTTAATTAACTAGAGCTAAACCCAAGTAAGTGACCCTGGTTACCTAATGGTAATTACAGGGACTTCAAAAGGGGTATATTAGGTAATGTAGATTAGAAATCAGATTTTGTAAGGGTAGAAGAGTCTTTTAATAGGCTAGAAGATTCTGGAATAGGGGCAGCTGTCCCAAAGATAAGAATGACAGCTGCTCTATATACTACTTCAGCCTTTTAGGTGAGGAATATGCCAAGGCATATCCCATCCTTAATACTCTTATAAATAGACCCTCTTTCTACAGGTTCTAGGCCTTTTTGTTTCACTCTCTCTGAGCTGCTGATAACATCTTAAAAGAATACAGAAAAATCAGAGTATTTTCCATTTATAAACGAAAATTTCAAAAAAAAAAAGGATTAGTAGAAAAGCAAAGAAAGAATCTGATTTCTCTTGGAATCAAGTTCATAAATATATAGTTCTCAGCTTCTGTTTCTTTTTCTTTAGATTCTGATTTTGGGATTTTAAAGCATTCATACTCAAGATTTTCGGATCAATTCTTGCTGGGCTACTTTGTTTTCTTTGGGTTTATGTTTGCTGCTGCTGAATCCTCCTTTTTGCTGACTATTGTTCATACTTGACCTTTATTTGGTCAAGTTTTTCTTTTATGTTTTTCTCTTAAAAAGGTATGTGTCAACTCATCTTTTTTTAATGAAATTCTTGGACTGGAATCTTCATCTTCTATTCACTGTATAAAACTGGTTGTTCTTGATAAACGAAGTTACTTCTTCTGTTTTATGTAAATGTGACTGTGTAGATGTTTATTAGCATGATAATGATTCTGTGAGTGTGATAAGTACTGTCTTGGTGTTAGTATTGCTCTTGCTGGCATATGTTGTTTGCTTCAGATTATATGTACATAAATGTGGTTAATACTCATAGTTTTATATTAGGAAACACGTTGCATTAAGATGTTGAATGTGACCTTCTCTATGGTCAGATTCTTTCCATAAGAGTGCAGAAATACGCTTTTGATTGAGTCTCTTTGGTCAATGAAGATATTCAACAAGTAAGTCTCTAGATAGTTTAGAATGTTGGCACTAGGGTAGATGAATATGGCATCTTAATAGTCAAATTCACCATTTGGTAGTGCATAAACAGTAGCCTAGGGTGCTGGAAATCACTCTTTTATGGATATAAAGTGGGTAATTAAAAGGCTCCTTAGAGAAAAGAATCTGAATCACTTAATATGATCAGATTTATCCATTAAAAATGCCTAAATAATCAAGTCAAGGATTAAGTATGGACTGAAGGTCCAAGGTATAAAAATGACATTCTGGAGTTGAGTTTGAACTTTTTATGATCATATTCATGCCAGAAGAGTGCATAAATGATTCTGCCATTTATTGTAGTTAAATACAAACACTACCAGGATTGAAACCGACCTCCTCATGGTCAGTTTGGTTCTGGTGGATGTACAACATCTGACTCGTTTGGGTGTTTTACAGATTACAAAGAAAGGCTCAAGTATATGGCCTTAAGGGAATTCCAGTCAGACACATTAGCTAAAAACTTCATTTTTTTTAGTTTTCTCTCTTTTGAAAAATGTACCTTGTAGTCTGTATTTATTTTCAGGATTATGTAATTTAAAGACTAGACTATAAGTCTAATTTCAGTTTTGTTCATGTTCCTGAAGTTTCGAATTTATATTTCTTCTCTGTTCTAAAAGTAATACAATGATTTATATTTCGAATTTATAAACACCTGTTATTGCAAAAACGATTTTTTCAGATTCAGTAGAGTTTCGATATGAGTGGAATTAATAGGCTATCATCAGTTTTTCTTACATCTTGTAATCTGCGAAAATCAATGTATAAATACGTATGAACTTTGATCCTTTAGAAACATGTGATTAGGCTATTTAAAATTGGTATGAATTGCTGTTTCAAAACTAATAAAACTGCCTGTGGTATGATCTTCGTTAGAAATCATAAAGTTCTAGAAAAATAGAGTGATTTTATCTTGCCAATTCTTATCAGAATTAATAAGTAACATATTTAGATGTCTGAATTTCCTAGGTGTATATACCTAAATGAATGAGGGACATTCTGATTCCCATATTTGCCATCATTTGCTGAAAACAAAATCTATTCAGACTAGTAGTCCTATTACAAAAAGAGTTAACTTAAGATGGCCCCATGTGATAAAACGGGGCTAAATGAGGCCATAGCCCATAAGATGTTGTCTTTAGGCTAATGAATTCATCCTTAGGCAACCTTCTAGGTAGAATCATGCCTTTTAGCTTGAAATTTGTTAAAGAATCGAATATTATTCCAAAACTACCATAACCTACACTCGGGAGTGGCAACTCGTGCCCCTGACCCTCAACTCCAAACAATAATAAAAATGCATGCAGCAACCACGAGTGCATTTCATGTGACGTGTTTGCCGTATGCTCGAAAACAACAAGTGCACGCCATCGTGACTTGTCTAAAAATCCATAAACATCCTATTGATCTTAAAACTAAAATGCTCCTTCAAAAATAAAAAACATAAAGAATGATCGAACAACGCCTCAAATAGGTATTATAAAACTGTCACGACCATAGTCCTGACTACGTAATCTACACTCGGGTGCGATAACTCATGTCCCCGACTTCAACTTCAAACTATATTAAAATCACGTGTTACAATTACGGGTGCATTTCATGTGGCGTAATTGTAACATGTCCAAAAGCATGACAAGTGCACGTTCTCGTGACTTGTTTTTCAAGATAAATCCATAAATATCAAAAGCGGCTAAATTTTAAAAAGGTTAAATGTGCAATAGGCAAATAATGCATATCAAGATAATTTAGGCCAAATAATAATAGTTAAAGCGATCGTGCTAGAACCACGGAACTCGGGAATGCCTAACACCTTCTCCCGGGTTAACAGAATTCCTTACTCGGATTTTTGGTCGTGGACAAATCAAAACAGAGTCAAAATTCCTCGGCTTGGGATTTTCAAAACAAAACGGTGTCCTGGGGCATCGTTAAAAATCCGGGTGGCGACTCTGAAATAATAATAAATCCCAAAACCGAATAATGTCACTTTAATTGGAAAAACTCCCTTATTACCCTTCATTAAACGAGGGTAGTGAAAAAAGGAGGTGTTACACATGAAAACATAGAAAACTAGATGAGATGCAGTTAGACTAGGTGGTAGTGCAAGTTTGTAAGCCATGTCTCCAACACTCTCAAGAATCTTAGAAGGACCGATATACCTAGGGCTCAACTTGCCCTTCTTCCCGAACCTCATAACACCCTTCATGGGTGTTCCCGAAGCAAGACACGCTCTCCAACCATGAATGCAATGCCGCAAGCCTTCCGATTCGCATAACTCTTTTATCTGTACTGGATTGTACGAGGTCAATCTTGAATCAATTTGACCTTTTCCAAAGCATCCGAAACCAAGTCTGTACTCAATAGCCTAGCCTCGCACTCGAACCAACCCACTGGAGACCGCTACCGCCTACCATACAAAGCCTCATACTATGCCATCCAAATGGTCAACTCATAAATGTTGTTGTAAGTAAACACCGCAAGTGGAAAGAACTGATCCCAAGCACGCTCAAAATCCATCACACACACATAAAACTTATCCTTCAATATCTGAATAGTGCACTCCGACTATCCGTTTGTCTGAGGGTGAAATAATGCACTCAAAGCCATCTGAGTACCCAACTCACGCTCTACGGCTCTCTAGAACCATGATGTAAATTGCATACCTCAATTAGACATGATAGATACCGGTACGCCATGAAGCCTGACAATCTCGCGAATATAAACCTGAGCCAGCTTCTCTGAAGAGTAAGTAGTAACCATAGAATTAAATGAGCTGACTTGTTCAATCTATCCACAATCACCCAAACTTCATCAAACATCCTCTAAGTGTGTGCGAGCCTAACAACAAAATTCATAGTGATCCGCTCCCATTTCCACTCTGGAATCTCTAACTTTTGAAGCAATCCACCCTGTCAAAGATTCTTATATTTTACCTGCTAACAATTTAGACACCGAGCGACAAATTCCACTATGTTCTTCTTCATATGCCTCTACCAATAGTGCTGCCTCAAGTCTTGATACATCTTCGTGGCACCTGGATGAATGGAGTACTGCGAACTGTGAGCCTTCTAGAGAATCAACTCACGCAACCCATCAACATTTGGCACACATATCCTGTGCTGCATATGTAATACACTATCATATCCAATAGTGACTTCCTTGGCATCACCGTGTTGAACCGTGTCTTTAAGGACAAGCAGGTGGGGTCATCATATTGACACTCCCTGATACGATCATAAATAGAAAATTGAGAAACCACACAAGCCAAAACTCGGCTCGGCTTGGAAACATCCAATCTGACAAACTGGTTGGCTAAGGCCTGAACATCCAAGGCAAATGGCCTCTCTGCTACTGGTAGATATGCTAAACTACCCAAACTCTCCGCCTTACGACTCAAAGCATCTGCCACCACATTGGTCTTCCTGGGACGACAAAGAATAATGATGTCATAATCCTTAAGCAACTCCAACCATCTCCGTTACCGCAAATTAAGATCCTACAATTTAAACAGTACCTGTAGACTTTGGTGATCGGTGTAGATGTCACAAGAGACACCATACAAGTAGTGTCGCCAAATCTTCAAGGTATGAACAATAGCTTCTAACTCGAGGTCATGGACATGAAAGTTCTTATAATGCACCTTCAACTGTCTAGACGCATAGGCAATCACCCTACCGTCCTGCATCAGCACCGCACCAAGACCAATGTGTGATGCATCATAATAATAGGACCCAAACTAGTAGGCAATACCAACACTGTTGTTGTAGTCAAAGTTGTCTTAAGCTTTTGAAAGCTCTCCTCACACTCCTCGGTCCACCTGAACGAAGTACCCTTCTGGCTCAATCGGTTCATAGGTGCTGCAATAGACGAAAACCCTTTACAAATCAATGGTAATAGCCTGCCAAGCCAAGAAAACTCAGGATCTCTGTAGTTGAGGGCGGTCTGGACCAACTTTACACTGCCTCAATATTCTTTGAACCAGCCTTATTCCTCTCACTCGATACTATATGACCCATGAATGCCACTGAGTCTAGCCAGAATTCACATTGTAAAGTTTTTGAATATAACTTCTTTTCTTCGAGGTTTGAAGCACAGTCCTCAAGTGTTGCTCATGATTCTCTCAGTTCCGGAAGTACACCAAAATATTTTCAATGAACACAATGACGAAGGAGTTAGGATAGGGCTAAAATACTCTATTCTTCAAGTGCATGAATATTGTTGGGGAACTGGTCAGCCCAAAAGACATCACAAGGAACTCGTCATTACCATACCGAGTCTTGAAAGCAATATTTGGGATATCTTGCTCCCGAATCTTCAACTGATGATAGCTTGAATACAAGTCGATCTTAGAGAACACTTAGCACCCTGAAGCTGATCAAATAGGTTATCAATATGAGGTAATGGATCTCTGTTCTACACGGTAACCTTGTTCAATTAGCGATAATCAATACACATTCACATAGAACCATCCTTCTTATTCCCAAATATGACAAGAGCACCACAAGGCGACACACTAGACCGAATGAATCCTTGATCAAGAAACTCTTGCAACTGTTGCTTTAAATCTTTCAACTATGTTGGGGTCATATGCTAAGTTGGAATAGGAATATGTTGAGTTCCTAGTAAAAAAATCAATGCCAAAGTCAATATCTCCGTCGGGCGACATACAGGAAGATCCACCAAAAATATGTCTGAATAATCCCTCATTATCAGAACTGACTCGACAGTGGGAGTGTCAACATTAACATCCCTCACATATGCCAGATACGCATCATACACCTTCTCTGAGCCTTAAGGAAAAAAACAAACCTGCTTGGAATATAATCTAAGGTACCTCTCCACTCTAGCCGCGATAGACCTGGCATAGCCAATGTCACCGTCTTGGCATGGTGATCAAGGAAAGCGTGATAGGGTGACAACCAGTCCATGCCCAAAATAACATTGAAATCCACCATACTGAGCAATAATAAATCAGCTATGGTCTCGAAACCATTAATAACAATCAAACACGATTGATACACACGGTCAACAATAGTAGAATTACCCATGGGTGTAGATACATAAACAAGAGAAACCAAAGAATCACGGGATACGCCCAAATATGACGCAAAATATGATGACAGATAGGAATAAGTGGAGCCTAGATCAAATAAGACTAATGCATCTCTATGACAGATTGGAACAATACATGTGATAACAGAATCAGATGCAATTGCCTTTGTTCTAGTAGGGAGGGCATAGTATCTGGTATGGACTCACCCTTTAGGGAGACCTCTACCTATAGGTGGTTGTGAAGGTGGGGTGGTAGTTGGTGCTGTAATCATAGCTTGAGGACCTAGTGGAACACGTGGTGCTTGAGTAGTCTGTAGAGGTGCACCCCTTATAAATCTAGGGAAATCCCTCACTATTTGATGAGTGTCACCACACTCAAAATAAGCTCTTGGAGGACGTGACTGGTATGGTTGTCTCAGGCCTGATTGGTTGGACTGACCTCCGAAAGCACCCAGTACATGAGGTACACTAGACACTGCCAATGCATAATAGGGATCCTGGGGTGTAACGACCCTATAAGTCGTTTTGCTTTCTAGAACCCCATGCCCCTAAATAAGACCTATCGTACTTGATTTTATCAATTTATGACTTGAGGGAATGGTTGGTTCGGGATTTGTAAGAGTTTGGGTTGGAATCAGAACACTTGGTTCCTTAAGGTTGGCTTAAATGGCCAAGTTTGACAAGGTTAACATTTTGAGTAAACGACCTCGAAATTGGGATTTGACGGTTCCAATAGGCTCGCATGATGATTTTGGACTTGGGCGTATATTCGGAAAGGGTTTTGGATGACCCGGGAGCGTTTCGGCGCCAAATAGAGAAATTTGGATTCTTGAAGTTTTTGAAGTTCTATAATTGTGGTTTGGAACGTGTTTTGATGATATCGAGGTCCAAATGGAATTTTGAGATTGGGAATAGTTTCGTAAAGTCATTTAAGCCTTGCACGCAAAATTTGGTATCATTCCGAGTAGTATAAGTACGTTGCGGCGTGTTGGTAGTAAATTGAAGAACTTGAAGTTCATAAGTTTGATTCTATTGGTTTTAGGGTGTGATTCTTAGTTTTAATGTTGTTTCGGGAATTCCAAAGGTTCTAGCGAGTCCTTTTTATGATTTTGAACTTGTTGGTATGTTTGAACTAGGCCTCGGGGGCCCCGGATGCCATTCAGACATCGCGCGAGTCGAGTCCAAGCTTAAAATGAGATGGTGGAGCACCAGTTCTAGTGCGATCGCACCTATGGTTGGGCAGCCACAGGTGCGCGCTCGCAGGTGCAGGCAAAGCTGCACGGATGCGGTCCAAGAGTGGAGCCTTGGTTCCGCAGATGCGTTCCCTTTCCGCAGAAGCGGAACCGCATGTGCGCCCACCTATCTGCAGGTGCGATCCTAGCTAGTCCTCCCCATTTTTGCAGATCCGGACAATGGTCCACAGGAGTGAGATCGCAGGTGCGGCCCACACGCCACAAGTGCGAAAGAACTAGAGGCAGTAAGGTCCTTTTAAAAATGGGACTTAGGCATTTATGGGTCATTTATTTCAACTTTGTGTGATTGGGAGAGCTCTTGAGAAGAGAATTTCGACCTAGTCTTGTGAGGTACGTAAATTCTACCCCATGTGGGTTTAATACATAGTTTACGGGTAGATTTTAACATGTAAATTAGTGAAAATTATGGGTTTAGTGTAAAACCTAGGGTTTTCATAAAAATGAGATTTAACCATGAAAATTATTATGGAATCTAGTAAAAATCGCATATTCTTGATCCTAAGGGTATGGGTAACGATTTCCTACGAAAATATCCAGAATCCGGGCACGTGGTGCCCGGGGGTAGGTTTTAGGAATCTTGTAATTTGGTTTGGGTAATCGCTCTAATAGTGGAAGTGAGAACTTTGGAGCTTATATTAATTAGATTTTACCTTTGGATAGTTTTGGATTGTCCGGCTCTGGTTTGAGGGTTCGAGAGCATTCTTGAGCTCGAGAATAAGCTTCGGGGCAAGGTAAGTCTCTTTTCTAACCTTGTAAGAGGGAAATTTTCGCATAGGTGAATTTATATAATATGTAATTATTGTGGGGGACTATGTACGTACGAGGTGACGAGAGTCCGTACGTAGTGACTATTCCTGTTATGTTCGGGTAGTGTTAGGATTATACTATGCTTTGGGAATGTTGTTAATTGATTTTTATGCACTATTTGTACTGGATGGGAAATTATTTCAAGATCTCAAGAATTTGAAGGTTTCAAGTAAAGTATCATTTTATAAAGGGATTGAGGAAAAACATGTTATGCTTATATGTAACCGCTTCGCAATTATATTCCGCGAGTGGGGTGATCCTTTCCATTACTCTCATGGGAGCGGGCCATCGCCTCGGCAGGTTAATAGATGCATCTATGGTTCGCGTCGTTTGACCCTTCGGCAATGCACATTTTATTATTTTGTTGGAGCGGGCATTACGTCCTCTGCATTATATGCGCATGCTATTTGCTTGGCACTTTCTGTGACTTTAATATGCTTTAAATGTCTTGAAATATGAATTGTCAACTGGAATTATACAAATTGAATTGTATATTTATGGAAAGTATTTTCATTTGTTGTTATTATGTGCTATCTAGTCTTGATATCCATGCTTAGCCTCCTACTTAAAATATATTTTTTCGCCTTAGTAAGTGTCAAGTCGACCACTCGCCACTACTTCTTCGAGGTTAGACTGGATACTTACTAGGTACACATTATTTATGTACTCATACTACGCTTTTGTACTTAATTGTACAAGATCTGAGGCAGGTGCATCTAGCTACCCGTCCGGAGAGCGTTTGTGATTTTGACCGAGATTCCACGGTGAGTTGCTCCCTTCTGATGTCGTTCAGTAGCGCGTTGGAGTCTTTCTTTTGTTTGACTGTCTATTCTATCTCAGGTAGTAGAGTACATATATATATATTCTTTTGTACATTCTACTAAATTCCCATATACTTGTGACACTAGTTCCTGCCACACACATTAGTAGACTATTCTTTTGGGATGTAATCACTTGATTAGGACTCCTTTTGGTCATTTCAGTTTTAAATTTTCCTAAACTGGTCGTTATTATCAAATGCTTTAAATTTAAGTTAGGTAAATGTTTGAAATATTTGGTAAAACAAATGGAACCAATTAATTGATTAGTGTTGGCTTGCCTAACATTGGTGTTGGGCGCCATCGCGACCAAAAATTGAAATTGGGTTGTGACATGGGGCCTAGGAGTGGCCGGATTATCGATGGCGGCTGGAAGTGATAAATGAACAAGGCAACCCATATAACCCCTTCCCTGACGAGCTATAGATGGGGCACGAGTACCACTATATGTGCCAAACTCTCGAGACCTCTTGGCCTCTCTCTCCTCCATCTCTTGAGTTAGCATGCCCTCCAATCTCCTAGCAATCCCCACTACCTGCTGGTACGCAATATCCATCTCCAATTCTCGAACCATGCTAAATTGATACTGAGGTTGAGCCCCTCAACAAATCGACGAACATACTCTCGAACAGTCTGGTGCATGCCTAGCCAAAACCACTGAATCAGACTACATAGTCTGACACGGTCATAGAACCTTGGCACAACTGCTTAAACTCTGTGCTCCATGCATCTTTAAGACTTTAGGGAACATACTCCCTTAAGAACATATCAGAGAACTAAGTCTAAGTGAGTGAAGCTGCCTTGGCTGGACTACCCAACTCGTATGCTCGCCACCACTGGTAAACCTCCCTCTAAGCTAGAACACTTTGAAAGAAACTCCACTAGTCTCCGGAATACCCAGATTACGGAGGATACAGTGGCACTCCTCAAGAAAACCCTAGGCATCCTCTAATGCCAAGCCACTGAAAGTAGGAGGGTGGTAATTTTTGTACCTCTCGAGCCTATGTTGTTCCGCATCAGAAACTGCTGCCTTAACCTAGGTCTGAACTAGAGCTACCGGCTGCATGGGCATGACCTCTAGAACCTAGTCGACCTGGAACCGCTGCTCTAGGGTACCAGCGATAGAGTTTGTGCCCCTTCCCCGACCTAAGATATGGCAGGAGCAAGTGGTATCAATCCTGCCTGAGCCAATGCGCAGAACATGCTCAGAAACTCGTCTAGAGTCTCTTGGAGGGTTGCTGCAATAACAGACATAGTGAGTACAATATCGTTCCCATAGAGACTTATGATTAACTTTTTACTGATTCAAACTCAAATAACTTATCGATTCAAGATATTTCTCACAAAATGTGTAAGTGACTAGTTTAATACCTGAGAGACTATCAAGCAATGTATTAACTAGAAATCAATGACAAAACTTAAGAAATTTCGAATAAAAATTAGTAGGAGAAAGTATTCTAGGGCCATAGGCTAGCTAACAATCTTGTTGCGTTCTTGGGTTAAAATGACTAAATTTTTTTATCTAGATTGTTGATTGACATAGTTGATATTACTTATAAGAATCTGTCGAGTTCTTACTGGCCTATTCAATCTAACTTAATGCCTATATATCTATGGAAATACGACTAACAAGAATGCATTTACACTTCCAGTATTTCAATCAAGAAAGGCAATTAGGTATATTTCTATCCTAATTGCGAATTTATTCCCCAATTCCCGGGTTCAAGAACTTGCTCTATTTTATTTTATATGCAATCTAAAATTTCCACTTTCGAGTTCAACTCTAGATTTCACTGTTAGCTACTCAACAAAATAATTAAGAATAAAATTGAATAAGCAACCCAATATGGTAAAATTAAACTCGTCAATTTAAACTCCAAACGTCAACATTCATATAGCACCCATGACCCCAGAACAATAGGGTTCTTAGACACTCATATTCATACAATCATAATAACTAATGCTTTCAAACATAAAATCAATGAATACTAGAAGAAGAATGGATGAATTGATCAAATATGCGATCCCTGTTGTTGGGGGTCGAAATAACCGAGTCCCGGTCGAAATAGGACATGTTCACATTTTGGGCGTCTAGGGCAGCGTGGGGCGTTGTCCCTGGCGCTCAACTTTCCAACATTCTATTTTGAGCGCCACAGGCAGCGTCCTACGTTGGCTGTGGCCCTCAAATGTGCACTTCTGCATTTTCTTCTCATTTTCGCTCCAATTCACACACTTTCGTCCCAAATCGCATCTGAATGATTCATATACGTAGAAATACCACAAATTAGCATAAATTATCATATTATACATCTGAAATATATGAGACATGAGCATAATGCGAGGAAATATACATCAAAATATAGAAACATTAAGTCAAATATCAAGTGGTTGTCCTCCAACTGGAGCTACTGGTGGCTCCTCTGTAGCAGCTTGTGCAAGTGCCTTGGATACACCACGTAGACGTCCTCAGTCTCTATCACGGCCCGGCCTCGCGCGACTCTAGTAGGGGGCGCGAGTGTATGGTTATCCTATCCAGCTGTACGTGTTCTCACCATTTGTGAGAGAATAGAAAGATAGAAACTTAGAGTCCGAAGTCAAAATCTCGCACGATAAGGAATCAAAAAAGTGAAACTTTTCCTAACAATTCCATAGCCTCCCGAAGATAAGTACAGATGTCTCCGTACCGATCTACGAGACTCTAGTAAACCTGCTTGTGACCGATAACACCTATGAACGTAGTGCCTTGATACCAACTTGTCACGACCCCAATTTCCCCTCCGTAGGATGTTGTGATGGCACATAGTATCTAGGACTAGGTAAGCCTAATAATTTGCGGAATAGCAGAATATAAAACTGAAACCCAAATCTCAACATATGAAATAGGTATAAAACTACAAATCAATAATTACAACTCCCAAAACCCGGTGGAAATAAGTCACAAGCTTCTAAGCGAAATACTAAGTGTCTCTATACATTAAAGTCTATTAAAATAAGGAAAACTACATGATAAGTATAGAAGGGGACTCCAAGGTCTGCGGACGCTGACAGATGTACCTTGAAGTCTCAATGTACAGGCTATCTCACTAGTATCTATCCTGGTACGAAGAACCTGGATCTGCACAAAACGTTGGCAGAAGAGTAGTATGAGTACCACCACAATGGTACCCAATAAGTGCCTAGCCTAACCTCAGTAGAGTAGTGACGATGTCAGGTCTGGCCCTACTGGAAATAATAGGAAATAAACCAGAAGATATAATAATATAATGAAATGACTGAGAAGTGAACAACGAAAGTTTACAGAAAAATAACAACGCAACAAATAGAGGTAGACAACAGGGGCGCTCTTGAGGTACAACCTCATTGTTCCAAAAGTAAATATGCAATATGGGATACTCCCGAGGTAACCCCTCATAGTCCCAAAAGTAAATATGTGACAGGGGTACTCACGAGAAACTGCCCCGTAGTCCCAAAAGTAAATATGTGACAAATAACCAATAGGGGAATGCAATTACATCAAGAAATCCTACAGTAAGATTGAATTCGAATGAATGAGCATGTAATTCAATTAAACATGTTGCACGTATTGCAAGTAATAGTTAAGACACGTAGGTATGCGATACTATACTAAACATGATAACTACACACACTAAGGAAACTCAGTTAAGGAATAAAAAAGAGGCTACTCAGCAGGAACCAAAATTTCCACATTTAGCCTGTGTACGCTCTCGTCATCTCGCGTACACTGCACTCACATATAACAAATTTTTACAACAGTACCAAATCCTAAGGATTTCCTCCATACCAGATTAGACATACAACTTACCTCAAATCTCACTCATTCAGTCAAGTAGTATGCATTTTTCGCAAATTTTCCAACTCTTGTCGGCTCGGATCTTGCAAAAACAATGTCATACTATAAATATAGTTATAAGAAACCAATTTAAATAATGAAACTATGACTTTAGCAAAGAATTGAAAATTCGGCCAAAAAAGTCGACCCGGGCCACATCTCGAAATCTGGTAAAGTCACAAATTACGAACACACATTAGACCACGAGTCCAGCCATACCAATTTTACCAAAATCCGACACCAAATCATCACTCAAAATATCAAATTAAACTCTTCAAATCCCTAGCCTCAAACTCCCAAAATCCACCTAATATACACACAACTAGGTGGAAAATTCAACGGGGAAACACGATTATTGATAAAAAAAATAATCACAAGGAACTTACCTCAAGAAATCCCTCGAATATTCTCTCAAGAATCGCCAAAAATCGAGCTCAAAATGTCCAAAATGATAAAAATCTCTAGCCCTCGAATTACTACAATCTGCCCATGCTTTTCGCTTTTGCGGTAAAAAATCCGCTTTAGCTAGACCGCTTTTGTGGTGAAGTCTCTGCATCTACGAACTTCACTTAAATTCCCAGATGTCGTATCTGTGAATCAACATCCGCATCTACGGAAGCGCTTTTGCTGAAGCCTTGGCCACCCCTGCTCCCTCACTCACTCTGCTTCTACAATCACACTTCCGCATAAGCGGCTCTGCTTCTACGGTCTTCGTGTCGCATTTGCGACCACTGGAAATTTTTATCTCCCTAGCCTTGCATATGCGCCCTATTGATCACTTCTACGGGCTCTATCTGCGGTCAGTCTTACGCAGGTGCGATTGCACCACAACTGGTGCCTTCAACCATTCTCACAAGTTCAAATTTGCTCCGTTAACCATCCGGAATCCATCCAAGGCCCCCCAGGACCTCCACCAAATATACCAACTAGTCCTAAAATATTATACGAACTTAGTCGAGCCTGTAAATCATATCAAACAACACTAAAAATACGAATTGCACTTTGATTCAACTCTTAAGAACATTAAAATATTCAAACTTTTATTCAATGACGAAATCTATCAAATCAAGTCCGATTGACTTCAAATTTTGCACACAAGTCATAATTGTCATTACAGACCGACTCCAACTTCCGAATCGGAATCCGACCATGATATCAAAAAGTTCGGTCAACCTTTTCAACTTAAGTTTTCAACTTTGAGACTAAGTGTCTCAATTCATTCTGAAAACTCGCCGTACCCGAACCGGACACCCCGACAAGTCACATAATAGCTATAAAGTACAAAATTAACATTAAATGGGGGAACGGGGCTACAACTCTCAAAACGATCGGCTGAGTCGTTACAGCGAAGCTACATTCTCTTAATTAGGGTGGTCATGAACTAACCACCCTTTGTTGAAAAATTATATCATATATATAGGTAATATTAGGTTTTAGAGGTATATAACATATATTGAACACCCTTTTATCGGAATTATTTTTTGCTTCGTTCAAATTTGAATACCTTTACGAAGAAATTCATGACTTCACCACTGAATTGGTATATAAGTCAAATATGACTCTTTTCATACAATATGCTAATCTTGAACCACCTTAAAACACCACTGGATTTTGGACTCATAAGAGTACATAAAGTTATTTGATTATTCTTTTGAGTTTTATAACATAAAAAGTGGTTACAACAAAGTGGAAGAAGCTTAATTTATTGTCTCAGAAATGGCATTTGATGATTTCACTTAGCATAAATAGGTGCATATGCAAGCCATTCCCTTTAATCCTTTCCACAAACAATACCCTCCAAAACTATGGCCCTCATTTTTGCAAGTTTGATCACAACTATCCCAACTTAAACATGGCCCCTTATATGTGGAACTCCACTTTTCGCAAAATCCAGGATTACCCTCCACAACTTCAGTATCTGCATTAAAAAAATTAAATAAACAAAGATCAAATAAGAAAGAAAAAAAACTAAATAACATTATTATGATCGATACTCATGAAGTGAAGGTTTAAGAAAATTTGAACCAAAATTATTGATTTCATTTTCTTATAATTTTTGTTTCTGCACGAACCGTATGTAAATTGAGATAGCATCTAGTTAAGTTACTCTAGTAATATTAAAAAAATTATATTGACCTATTATAACTGATTAAATAACTCTAGTAATATTAAAAAAATTATATTATCGATATTTAAATCTAAATCCCCCCTTTTTTTTGACTCACCATTTGAAGCAATGAGGAGTAAGCTAAGAAGAATTACGAGAAACCTAGAGTAGCAAACATAAAATTCAGCCATTTTTTAAACCTTTCTTCCTTCTATCAAAATAACGTGGAGCTAGTTATAGGAATGGGGTATCAACTTAGGACTAACCGATATTTATAGGAAGAATAAATTTGGATGGTTAATAAATGTGTAGATCGAATTAAATTTAATTAGTATCCTCAAAACTACCGTACGTAAAGACAAAAAACCACACTGGACTTTTCTTTTTCTTAAGAGATCAATTTCGTTTTTTCCGTTTAACTTTTTCTTAATTACTGGACTTTTCTTTGTGTTAGTATTCACGGAACATGAGTCTTGGAGCAATGATAAAGTTTTCGTGTGACTTATAGATTACGTGTTTGAGCCGTAAAATCATCCATTAACGCTTACATTAGGATATGTTGTCTACATCACACCACTAGGGGTGGCAGTCCTTCCCTGGACCATATATTAATACGAGATACTTTGTACACCAGATTGCACTTTTTTGGTATTCAGTGTCAAAGCGATACTTCTAGTGAATGGTTCTCGGTAGCTTTGACCAAAATTTTATATTTCTGTGAAAAATCACTTAATGTATAAATATTTTATTCGGAACTTAGTTCTAGAACTCATACATGCAAAATTCTGAATCCGCCTCTATTAGTATTGGTTGTTATACTCCAGTACATACCAATTCCAGCAATCTTTGCCTCGATCAGTTTTTGTAAGTATCAATTCTAACAAACGAAAAACTCCAATCATAACTTCAACGAAAGAAACATGCACAATTTCAGCTCCTCTATTATAGATTATAATTATCAAAAAATAGAAAACTACAAATAGAACAAGGATGAAAACAGCTCAATTTTTTTTTGAAGATACCAAGAAAATTAGTGGCTCTTGAATCAATTAACTTTGAAATGATTAAGAACCCAACTTTTGTTCTCCTTCTAAATAAATTGTCATTCATTCCAATTCTCATTAAATTCTCATGGCTATTTGATATTAGGAGAAGATTTGAATATGGCTGAATCTCATGTTTGCTTCTCTAGGTTTCTGGTAATATTTTTCAGCCTGCTCCTCATTGCCTCAAATGGTGAGGGGTATATATATATATATATATATATATATATATATAATCATGTCATCTAAAGGGATAAGAGCTAGAATTATATAATCATCTCATCTAAAAGCTATAGTAATTAGAGATAATGCACATTAGTCGTTATTTATTATATTGAGCGTGTGTGAACAAAATCCCACATAAAAAAATAAAAAAGAAAAATAAATTATTTATAAGATGTTGCATACTCTTAATAGTGTACGATATTTAAAAAAAAATCATGTTGGGATGGTCAAAAGCGAGCTATATCATACCATATTAAAAGTATTTGTTGGCCAGTTTAGCTCAAGACATACTTCATTATTTATGTTTGGTCTACAACATGCCTCCCTAGCTATATATGGACCAAACACATGTTTTTTTCTTATAATGTGTGTTAGTGAGACTTCAGATGTCAGACTCTCTATATGCTTTAACAGTATATATTGAATTGTATGATTATTTTATCGACCAGTATATTTAAGCTCTAAAAAATAATTATGGAGCCATCTTATTATAACGGGTGTCAACTGATGTCTCTTTGTCCGAATTACACCGTGTAATTCAGTAATTATTTGCACATACTATGTATTAATTTTTCTTCACTTCTTTGTTTATTTATTTCTTTATATTTTAATATCTCTTAATGAAAACTTAATTTCGCCACTGATAACTTAAAAAAGATATAGAATATTTATTTATTTATCTCTACAAACATTAAAGCGTAATAAATTTCATTCTGCATTATTTCCCTCCCTTTTTTTGTGACTGCAGATGTTAAAGTTGTAGAAGATGGAATTTGCAAGAAAATTAGTTCTACATTTAGTGGGCAATGTTATGTGTCTGCTTATTGTGAAGAAACATGCATTGAGGAGGGAAGTTCTGTTACACCTAAGTTTCAATGATGACAATAGTACGAATTTAATTGTGTCTATTTAATTGCAGGAAATTAGGAGGACGGTGCTAAATCAACCGGAACCAAAGAGGATGTCAAAGCCATCAAAAAGGAAATAAGATCAAGTGAAACCGTTATAGGAATACAGTCCTTACTTCAAGGATCGATTTGGTAAAACAAATATGAAGATTCTGAGGATTGATCAATCAAGTCAAGTCACAAATCATTCCCTTGGTTGTGAACGCGGAAAGGAAGGAAATTAATTTATTCAGCTCATCTCTTGAGCAGGAATCTAAAGCACCCCTTGGGTCAAAACTCTTAGAATATTTTTGTGCCTCAATCAATGGTCAATCTTAAACGGCTAGCTCAAAAAGAAGTTAACATGATCTCAAGACTCTCGTATAAAAAGATTGGCATACTCAAGAAAAAGATTATGCAACTTATCATTGTTTTTATAGCTTTCTAGTTCTTAGCACAAATATTGAATTCTTGAGTATACAAGTGTCTCAAAGGATAAGAAGTGTTAGAAAACAAGACAAGAGTTGTGTCAAGTTTAGAGTAATATTGTAGCTGAAAACTGTTGGTGGTAAACGATCCAAAAACCTCCATTGAATATCAAAAGAGACTAAATGAATCAATGCAAGAGGTGGTCAAAAAGGAGATCACAAAGTGGTTGGATGTCGGGGCAGTCCACCCCATTTCTGACAGTTTGTGGACTTCTTCTGTGCAATGTGTTCCAAAGAAGTGGGCATATCTGTGGTCACCAATGATAAAAATGAGTTGATTCCAACAAGAACGGTGACCGGATGGAGAGTGTGCATGGACTATCGGAAGCTAAACAAAGTGACAAGGAAAGACCATTTCCCACTTCCCTTTCTTGACCAAATTCTTGATCGATTGGTCGGCCGGGCATTATATTGCTTTCTAGATGGATATTCGGGCTAAATCAAATCCTTATTTTCCCGGAAGATCAAGAGAAAATAACTTTCACTTGTCCCTATGGCGTTTTCGCTTTCAAGCGGATGTCATTCGGCTTATGCAATGACCATCAACTTTCCAACGGTTGTCTCGGCCCCTTTTTCCTCGCGGGGATGGGGTTCGGGACATTTGGGGTTGAGGCAAATTTTTCCTTTTGGGAAAGGGGTTTGCGTTTTTTGAGAGTCGCCACCTAACAATTTTTAAAGGTGCGTTAGGGCACCTAAGGGGGTTCATTTACAACTACGTTATTAACCAAAGATAGGGTAAGGGCTTGAAATTATCCCAAGGGGAAGGTGTTAGGCACCCCTCAGGATTCACAAGTGTGGTTCCCGGCCAAATAGCTTTTGTGAATTTTGTACGATTTAGCAGACAAACAAATAAAGGCTCAAATAAGAGGGGATTTAAGTCCTTAAGCATGCAAGGTGTTTGAAAACAGATATATAATAGCTAAGTTTTGAAAAGAGTTTCAATATAGACATTTAAGGTAAAGGAAATTCTAGGTTTGTGAAAATATGGATCACATCAATGAAATACCCGGTATGACACTCCTCAGAGAGGGGCTACACGTGGTATTAGCACTTTGGTCATCATGTCCATATTCTATCCTTTCCCACCCCGTGAATGTAACTGAAGCGCGTGTTGGTCACGAGCTCTATTGCGTTCTGTTACCCGCCCCTTCCTATCAGTCCCTGAGGAGGTTAGGACTACTATCCTAAAAGGGAGGTACTAGGTAGACCCTTAGGTTTGAAAAGGTAAATTTCCAAGGCGACAAGTAAAGAACATATAAGACTGCAGTAAATGGGAACACATAGGATCACAAGAGGCTCAAATTTACCTCCGCAGATAATGCACATAATTAGCACGACTCAAACACAAGTAAGGACAGTGTTTTAGTTCAGAACCTAAGACATAGTGTCTAAATGAGTTTAGCATCTAAACAGATAGGCAAACCTGTCTTATTTTCAGGAAAGGGTCCTAATCAATTTGCCTACTGGTTTTAGCATGCTGGTGGTTAAACATGATCATAAAGACAGATCTGGTTTTTATTTACTTGATTACCTAAGGCTTGCCTAGGCGTAAAATTGCAACAATTATTCATATTTATTGATTATTCCAGATTATTATAGCTAATAGCATGCAATTCTAGATGTTGCAGATGTTCAGGGACTAATTACCAGACTGTTTAGAATAGGAGGACTATTTTAGATACCTGTGTTTAGGCTAAGTGTAATCAAATGAGTACGATCTTATAGCATGATGTCTAATGCAGCATGAGTAATGATGACTTAAACATGACTTCTAAATGCACATAGAATCACATCATTATGCACAGTTTCAGGAATAGCGTAGATGATAGTTTTTAATGTTGTTTACCTACAAACAGGATCTCTAAGTGATTGCAGTTTGTTAACGTTATTATTTTCTCTATAGGCAGGATTTCTAAGTATACCACAAGATTACAGCATTATTAGAGCATGGTTTGTAATAGATTCATGTCAACGTTTAATCCTAGAGCATGGATTTCTAAGTGATAAAATAATGCCACAATGAGATGCTGAAACAATAAACATGGGACCTAAGAAGCAGGATATCTAATATGAGTCCTACACAGGATTTCTATTGCGCAGGCAGAGAAATAAGACCTAAATCAGGATTTCTACCCTTTTAACAACTATGGAATGCATATTATCTCTTTCCCCTTTTTACTATCCATCCCCAAGAGTTGTTTACATAATTGAAAAATGGAAATAAGAAGCTATTCTATAGGGAGCCTTCAATTTGGCCAAAAACCTCCAAACCTCATTGCCATATGGTATTTCATAGCCTTTCATAATCCGGGTGTGTCAAAGTTCCCTAAGGACCTTAAGGGCTCCAGGGCAGTGCTCACACCCAGACTTAATAACCAAGAATTGACAATGTGAAGTGTGGAAGTACCAGCCTCAGTGTGTCAGAGTTCAGATGGAGCTTAGAGGTCCCAAAGCAGTGCTCACTCTGAGGGGGCAGAACTTAAGGGTCTAGGAATCAATTGAAGTGCAGCAGATAGGTTTGAGAAGGTTTTTGACAAGAAACAGTACTGGATTGATTCAGTAAGTAAAGAAGTTTTATGTAAAAAGATTGATCATTAGTAAAACAGCTCGAACGTAATGTAAACATATTTTGGGAAAAAGCAGCAAACTACCAGCATCATTCAAACATAGATTTCACTCAGGGATAGTGGGAATTTGGGACAGAAAAAGGAGATTAGGATACCATTTATTGTTAGAGAGTATCATAGACTGGTATTGAACCTAAATATTCACCCACACAGTTGGTCACCAAGAGTTCATGCCAAGAACTAAACAGGGAGAGGGCATTACACATAATCACACACAGGTTCAGCAAATGTTGGATGCTTAAGATCACATGGGACTAGGTAACACATAGTGCAATTGTAGTACATAAGGGATCACAGAAGACATAAGCAGATTACATTAAAACATGTAGGGGGTAATACACATGCTGAGGCTAAAGGGAAAGGTAAAGCATATAAACTAGTTGCAAGTAGGACAACAAAACCACAAGTAGAAGCAAGTTAGGAATAATATGAATTGAAATACCCAAAGAAGTATATTGTTTTGGAACTTTTAAATGTAAATTGAAAACATACCAGTTGAAGATAGCAAATATAGAGTAAGGATTAAGCAAATAGAATGACTAGTCTTGGCTTTCAGCCGACTAGCAAGAAATCAAGAGAAGAACAGTAGAATGTGTGTGTGAGTAAGAGAGAGTAGAAAAGATGTCCTATGCTAATGAGAGTAGAGGCATTTATAGTATTAAACACGCCGGAGAAATAAGGTAAGAAGCACTAATTTAACAGAGTTTTAGGAAGAACCCCAATCAAAATCAATTAAAGAACCGGACTCCCTTTAATCAGGGAGTCATAGTTCAAACAGATACAAGTTGTATTAGACAAGGAAAAGAATCAATTACACTACTGATTTTACCATATTAGGAGTAGTAAAAGCATGTGGCACATAATAAAGACTAAATGCAGAATATTTCAAGTAAGGAAAGTATATGTCAAATAATTAACGGCATATTTGTGCCCATCAATAAGATGGAGCACAATTTTAATTCTGAAAATTTGTTCAAAGAATCACGAATGAGATCAATACTAACTAAGGAAAGTATCACACAAACAGGGAAATAATTCGAAAATCAATAGAGAGTTATAAGGAAAATTACGAAATCATAGATTCAAGGAAGATACTACAGCTTTACGAAAACGCACAGAACCAATAATCAATAAAACGAATAATCAGACTTATTAGTCGATTAATAGCATGTGTTGAACAAAAATAAGAGAAACCCTAAGCAAGTAGTTAAAAGAAACAGTAGAGATTCAAAAAACCTTAGCAACAAATTAGAGCAAGAAGCATAGAACACATAGGGCATTCGTGAAAATCCAGAAAGTTCATGAGGGAAACCACAAACTATATTGCAAACAGATTCAAACTTTCAAATAGAACCCAGAGGTATTAGGGTTTCTTAACTAAAATGAATCGAACAAAAGAAAAGACTCAGGTGGTGTTTAAACATGCTAGAAATCACAAAGTAATTGCTAAAAATCGAAAAGAAATCAATTTGCAAAAAGGGTTTTGAAACCCTAGTTAGGAAAATGAGGAAATCGTTTGAACTCGAAGAAATCTTTTGAGGAAAACATATGAGAACCTTAAAAGACGTATAAATCCATCACAGATCTAAAACGATCGGAGGATTTAAAGCTAGGGTTTCGTAGAGACAACCCAAAGAGAAGGAGAAAAGGCCTAAGAACCACTGGTCCTAGCCGGAAACAAAGGAACCTTACTCGGACGACCATGGACGGCTGGAGAATAGCATGAGAGGTCATGGGAGATGAGTGAGCCGCTTTAGGTTCTCTTAAGGCCCTCAGGGTAATGATAATCCGGCGTGGAAGGAGAGCCACATGCTGGGTGTGGTGGTGAGACCACCATGGTCACCGAAAAAGTAATGGCAGGCGAGGACTACGGTGGCTCTAGAAGAGATCATTTGAGAGAGATGAGAGCATGAGGGGCGGAGAGAATGAGAGGGAAAATGAGAGGGGGGAAGGGTTTTTTAGGGTTTATTTTAGGTTACAACTAATCTGGGTCATTGATCTTAATTGATCAACGGCTCAAATAAATAGTGAGGTTGGGCCAGGTAGGAATTTGGGTCTGGGCTAGGTGAATTGGGTTAATTAAATCAGATGGGTTGGGGTTTAATTTGGGCTATATTTTAAAATAAAGTGGCTAGTTGTTAAATACCCATTAAAATTAGAAAAATAATTAATAAAAATAGCTAATAATTACATAAAAAAGAAATTAAGGCTATGTAAATAAAATTAAGGTAATTAGCCAATATTAAAAATATAAAATGACCAATTATTGATTTAAATAGTATAAATTATATAATTAGGCAATAATTGCAAAATTGTTGTAAGTATAGCTAAATAATGCTAAATTGGCTAATTTATGAAATAATTGAATCCTAATAGGATAAAAATAATATATTGAGCTGTGAAATATATTGAAATCATTTGTAATGTAATTTATGAATAATTATTGAATATGAAGTACTGAATAAATAGGAAAATAAATTGATAAAATTATGAAAAATACCAATTATTATAAAAAGTGATTTTGAAGGTATATATGCAAGTTTAAAAAATAATTTGAGAAAAAATTGGGTATCAACAGCGAGGTATGATGGCGATCTTTACGGATATGGTAGAGGACTACCCTGAAGTATTCATGGATGACTTTTCGATAGTTGGGGATTCCTTTGATGGTTGCTTGGCAAATTTGGATAAAGTATTGGCAAGGTGTGAGGAAACGAACTTGGTGTTGAATTGAGAGAAATACTATTTAATGGTCGAGGAGGGTATTTTCCTTGGCCACAATATTTCAAAGAAGGGGATTGAGGTCGACATGGTGAAAATGGAGGTGATTTAGAAACTTACACCTCCAACATCCGTGAAGGGCGTGAGAAGCTTCTTGGGTCATGCGGGGTTCTACCGACGTTTCATCAAGGAATTTTCCAAAGTGGTGAACCCTTTGTGCAAGCTCTAGGAGAAAGATACTAAGTTACACTTCAATGATGATTGCATGAGATCATTTGAATTGCTCAAGTTCAAGTTGATAACTACTCCCATTATCACCGCCCTGAATTGGAGCATGCCTTTTGAGCTCATGTGTGATGCTAGTGATGTGGCGGTTGAAGCAGTTTTGGGGAAACGTATCAACAATATCTTTCATCCGGTATACTTTTCTAGTAACACCATGAATGATGCCCAAGTCAATTACACTGTGACGGAAAAGAGTTCCTTGCCATTGTTTTTGCAATGGAGAAGTTCAGCTCGTACTTGATGGGTACAAAGGTGATTGTCCACACGGATTATGCGGCACTTCGGTACCTTATGAGCAAGAAAGATTCAAAGCACGGTTGATGAGATGAGTGCTTTAATTGCAAGAGTTTGATATAGACATCCAAGACTGAAAAGGAAGTGAAAACCAAGTGGCGTACCACTTGTCTCGTTTGGAGGAGGAAGGGAGGCCGCATGATGGCCTTGAAATTAATGACTCCTTCCCCAGTGAACAACTCCTAGCCATGTCAATGACAGAGATGCCATGGTTGCAGATCTAGAAATTATCTTGTGAGTGGTATTATCCCGGATAAGTTCTCTTCAGACCAAAGGAAGAAGCTCAAACGGGATTGTCAAGACTATTATTGGGATGAACCGTACCTCTTTCGGATTTGTACTAATAGAGTTATTAGAAGATGTGTGTCGGAGGAGGAACAAGTTGAAAAAAATGGGGCTTTTCATTCTTCACCATATGGTGGTCACCATGGGTGGAGAAAGAACAACAACTAAAGTGTTAAGTTGCGGTTTCTATTGGACCGCTCTCTACAAGGATGAGTCTGATCTAGTCAAGCGTTGTGATGAATATCAAAGGGACGGTGGAATCTCAAATAAAAATGAAAGTCCCCTCACCACCATCTTGGAGATTGATATTTTTGATGTGTGAGGTGTTGACTTCATAGGACCTTTTGTGAGATCTTGTGGAAACACCTGTATCTTGGTAGCGGTTGATTATGTGTCGAAATGGGTTGAGCCCGTTTCTCTACCCAACAATGAAGCAAGAAGTGTGGTGGCATTTTTTAAAAAGAATATGTTCACAAGGTTTGGTACTCCGCGGGTTATCATAAGCGATAGGGGGTCGCATTTTTGCAACAAAGCTTTTGACACCTTGCTTAGCAAGTATGATGTCACTCAAAAAGTCATGACTCCCTATCACCCTCAAGCAAGAGTTCAAGTGGAAGTCTCCAACTAGGAGATCAAGAGTATTTTATCCAAGACAGTGAATGCTAACCGGACAAATTGGTCAAAGAAGATTGATGATGCACTATGGGCTTATCGGGCTGCTTTTAAAACTCCTATCAGGATGTCTCCATACCGATTGGTGTTTGGCAAAGCTTGTCATCTTCTGATGAAACTTGAGCACAAGGCCATGTGGGCTTTGAAGAAGTTAAATCTTGATTATGATGCAGCTACCACCTTGCAGGTTGCACATTTGAATGAACTAGATGAATTTCGGTACCATGCATATGCAAGTTTGTCTTTGTACAAAGAAAGGATGAAGTACATTCATGACAAATACATCCAAAATAGGAAATTCAAGGTGGGCGATATTGTTTGGTTGTTCAACTCACGATTGAGGATGTTTCCCGGAAAGTTGAAATCCAAATGGAGCGGTCCCTTTGAAATTGTGGGTGTGACACCTTTGGTGCATTAGACTTGAAAAACAAAATTGATGAGGTATTCTGAGTCAATGTTCATGGGGTGAAGCATTACTTGGGACAAGACTATGATGGCCACGTGGTGGCAGTGATTCATTTGAAGTGATGGTAATATGCGTCGTGCCGCGATATTAAATCAGACGCTTCTTGGGAGGCAACCCATGTTTCTTTTTCTCTTTCTTTTCTTCGTTTTTAGTTAGGTCTTATTTTGTGCTAACTTGATTTGAAGTGTGTTGGAGGAATGCTTGGGCTTTACAGGAACTGGGCTCAGAGAAAAAATTAGCTAAGTATGGAAAATGTGTGGGCCGCACATGCACAATTTTGAATGCTACAGCATAAGACAATCGCGGCCGCACAATTCTTGTGCGGACCACACAATATGAGATGGAAAAATTACAAACTCTCTGAAGTTTGTCTGTTAGAGAAAATCTGCGGTCCGCACCAAAATATGCGGCCGCACACCAAAAGTTGTGAACCGAAGATCAATTGGGAGAAACTAAGCACCAGGTAATAGAGTGCGGACCGTAGAAGGAATTCTGCGGCCGCACTCGACTCTTTAACCCATAGCCACTTCAGATATTATAAACAGTAGACATAAGGCTAGTGTTCAAACTTTCCCTTCTCTGAGAACTCAACACAAAGGTTAAAAATTTGGCACACCACTAAATAACTCACCTTCCACTTAATTGTGCATCTTAGATCGGTACTAAACACCACTTCATCACTGGTATGTTCAAAAATCATTTCTAGAATATTTTAATTTTCTTAGTTAGTTTAGAATTTATTAGTTATTTAGGACCATTTGTCAATTTCATGTCTATGTGGGGTGCAATTTGTGTTAGGTGAACTCTTAGTTGCTATTGGGGGAATGGGTAATTAGTTTATCGTGATTAATTTCTTCTACCATGTCCGATTTGTACATGAAATGGAAACCTTAAAGGATTATGCCCGTTAAAATTTAAAAATGTGCGGCCGCACAAGGAATTGTGTGGTCCCTTGTGCGATCCACAGAATATCAAGCTTAGGGAAATTAGTGAGGCAAAAGTGCGGACCGCACTTGAAATTGTGCAGTTCGCAAAACTTCAATCACGGCGGTAGAAAAGTGTATGCGGCCACATATCAAGGCATTCTCTGTCATCAGAGAGTTGCCTATTTTAAGGAATTCCATGTGCGGCCACACTCAAGAATATGCGGTCCAGATGTGCGGTCGCGCTAAAAATTATGTGGACCGCGGTTTCAGGCCTGCGGTCGCACTTGCAAATTGTTTGGTCCTCACAACCAGGCATGCGGCCGCACTTCCCCACCGTGCAACTTGTTTTGTTCTGCGATTTTACATTTACCTGCACTTGAACTAGAACTGACGCTTGCTGCTATTTTGTGCAGAATATGGTTTGATCACGTGGTTGTGCTGACACATCTAAAGGGAGGGGTGAGCCTTCCAGGGACAGAGCCAAAAGCACTTTACCCCTCGACCCCCAAAGAGTAATAGGAAAGAAGCTCACATAAGGCCAAGGTAGACATCCAAAACCCTCGAAATCAAGTTCATATGCCCCGTCTAAGGAATCCTCAGAGGTCAATTCTGTGCAAGAACAACATGTTGTACAATCACCGCCACAGTTGCCTTAGGACAAATACCAACTGAGAAATGAGCCTACCTCTTCCGAGAGTACTTCTGAGGGGTCGAAAGTAAACAGCCAGGCTTCGGAGCCTTCATCTACACAAACCCCCGCAGTACCAGCTACTACAACAGATGTAGATTATATACCTGATGATGGCCAATGGGATGATACCAGAGTTGCCGGCCTTGAGAGGTCGAAGAAGAAAGAAGTTTGGAAGGATAGGTTCGTCAGCCTAATTCCATTCAATAGGTTCCGAGAGTGGTGGCCGTCTAGATCTCTCACTATTGAGCGTTAGTTCTTGTTGAAAGACCCTGAGAAATACAGCCCATCAGTGCTGAGGCAATTCGAAGAGAGGAAAGGGTGGACATGGTTCACTTAAGATATGGTTGATGCCAAAGAATACTTGGTCCGGGAATTTTACGCCAATGTAGCGCACATAAAGAATGGTACCAAAGTGACGAAAGTGAGGAATTTATAAGTGAGGTTTGACCAAAACACTTTGAACACATATTTGGTATTGGAATATGTTGAGTCGGTGCAATATTTTGAAAAGCCGGCTATGGGCGATGTAGCTCGCCCATGGCTAGCTGAGATTCTGGAAGCTCCAGGACCACCACCACCGTGGATCACAGCAGGGGTTCCTATTCAGCGGAGCACCCTAAACTTTGAGGCCAAGGGATGGCAGACATTCATGTGTAGCAGACTAGACCCGTGCCAAAATGAAACGAATCTTCCAATTCAGCGGGCAATGCGAGTTACAACTATCATGACCGGGTACCCAACCAATGTGGGTGCCGAGATGTCGGCCAACATGTCTCTGGTTGCCAGGCAAGGTGACACCTCCTACCCGTATCCCAACACTATCACTAAGTACCTTACGGATGCGCGTGTGGTTCCAAGAAGTTTTGGTACCAAAGTGCGGGCGAAGAAGCCCTTCTCATGGTACTTTTTGATGGATGGTGGAAACCCAATGAAGAAGGGTCAATCCTATACTACTGCAGGCCAGTCTGAAGAGCCTGCCAGGGTAGCTGTTGAGATAGTTGACATGCCATCTACTTTTGCTAATCTTTCTAATGTTGCTGCAACTATGCCTCCACCCCCTTCTTCTGGTTCTTCAGCATCAGTGCCTTCCACTTCGTCTTTGAATCCGTTGCCCATGCCCACTCAACCACTATCTGCATTGCGAATCTCCCAGACACTGGAGAGCCTCAACAACTGGATACATACAGCTACAACAAAGCTGAATGACATATCCAGTGTTGTTGCAGCACAATCATCCATCCCGACACCCCAGATTCCTCCTACAGTAAAGGATACATTGAAGAAGATTTTGGAAAAACTGCATAAAACCAGAGACACTTTGGTGGCACATGGAGCAGTTATTGAGGACTTTGGGAAGCATGAAAAAATCCCAGGATTCGAAGAATCAGTAGACAGACTAAGGAGAGAGGTGACCAAGATGGCAACCGCTGGGGACCTTCCATTTGATATGATGATGGGCACAGATATAGCAGCACCAGTGGCAGTGGCACCAGCTGGCCAGTTTGAAGAGCCAGACCTGGCTGTCGACACTGTTGAGGCGATGCGACATATGTTCACCAACCCACCTACTCCAGAGCCGAGGATGATGAGATTCAATTAGAGGAGGCTGAGGGCAGTGACGTTGCTATCGACACAGAGATGTCCAAGGCCACATAGGGAGTCCTCTTTACTCTTACCTTTCCTTATTCTTTTTTTGTTAAGCACTTGGTACAATGCTTATGCTTATTCGAGGGGTGGAGTTTATTTAATATTTGGATGATTTGACACTTGGTTTGTAATAACTGATAACATTTTTCTTTTTCTTGTTATTTATGCATATATTCTTCCCTCTCTCTCTTTTGATGTATATATTTTCTCTTTCCCCACTCATTATGTACATGCATTTATGTTTTTAGGAGCTTACTTTGTAGCTTCTTTATTTTATTTTCTTATTAGTCTATGTTTAGTCAAGTAGTTTCTTGTTTAATCTAATAGATTCTTTTTAATTTTGTAGCTTCTTTTTATGTTTTAGTGATCAATAAGCCTTTGCTTTTCCTAATGCCATGGTTCTTTCCAAAGGTAGTTTTTGTGTGAACCAGGTGATTCTTCTCAAAGATGGATGGCGTGACAATCTTCTTAAAGGATTGAGTCCGTTCTTGGTGTTTAGGTAAAAATAGTAATAGTAATGAATAAAAGAGTCAAATATGCTTCACTTGGTACGATTACACTTCACTACGTGTTTATGGTTCAAAGTAAGTTTTTCTGGAAAGAAGTAGCTCTAGTTTTCAATCTTGAATATGGTCTTTGTGGGCCCTTAACTCTATCATTTTTAACAATACAAATGCATGAGAGGTGAGATGATATTGTTACAACTCCCAAATACCCATGCAAATGGTCTAGAACTTGCCCCGAATGTATTTCTAGGTGAAATTTTAAGTTTTGCTTGGCTTGAGAAGTGATTGTAGGCTTTACTTGACCCACTTGAAATTTTTCATGGACCACCAATGTTGTTATCCCTAGTCAACCCATTTTAGCCTAAAACCTTTCTCATTTGATCACCATGTGACAAGCCTTTACCCGTTCTGTCGTGATCCTCTCTTGGCACTCGAGCTTTCCTTAACACTCTTGTGAAACAATTAGATGAAAACGTAAGTTTGGGGGAGACGAGGAATTTGAAAAAGGTATCAAGACACAAAAAGAGAAAAGAAATGAAGAAAAGGAAAGGCAAGAAAAAGAAAGAAGAACAAAAAGAAAAATGCAAAAAGAAAGTGAATAACTTTAAAAGTTGAAGGGATTTCAAAGAATGGTAATGATGCAAAGCATGGAGAAAATGAATATCATGACCATGAAAGAGTGATGCTAAGTCTCTATCAACCCCCCCCCCCCCCCCCTTCTGATTGAGAAAAGGATAAAAAAGAGAAAA
>ML249203.1:335032-408430 GCA_005239495.1 Nicotiana undulata
CCCCCCCCTTTATGGGAAAGAAAATGCCTCAAAAGTTGCAAAGCATGAGCCGGTGAGAGAAAATGGAGTGCTTAAGGAAAGATGAACCTGTTCCATCATAGTATATCCAACCTTAGTCCAAAAGCCTTCATTTCATTCCGAAAACACCCTACGTGATTTCAAGCCGCGTGAGATTACATTAGGGGTGATTTACACGAGGGACAAACCTATGGTACTTAAAGCCGTACTTGTGACGTTCTTTTGAGAGAGATGAGCGAACCTTTCACAAATCTTTGAATTGAGTGCTACATTCTTAAGTGAGGTGCAAATGGAGAGTAGGAAAGGAGGGATTTGGGATCCACATTGACCTACATAAAAGAGCGAGTTCTTTGATGAATTAAGTCAACTCTTGATGCTCAAGTGTCACATCAGAACTATTTGTGCTTAAAAGTTCAATCCATTGCCTTGTTAATAATCCATAAGTGTGTGGGTAATTGTTGGTCCCAATTGATGTGTGACTGATGCAATTTTGATTAGCTGGAATAACTCTTAAATTGGGGAGGTGGGAATAACCTTATTTTATTGAGGACAAGCAAAAGCGTAAGTTTGGGGGAGTTGATAAGTGGGGATTTTGACTACTTATTACCACCCTTTTACTTTCGTTTTAGTCCAAAAGTGTTTAACTGTGTACCCGAAAACTGATAAAATATTCGTAATTGTAGGAATGGTGGAAAATGAGCTTCAAAGATGAAATCCGACTCAAGAAGGAGTAATTTGAACCAAGGAAAAAAACAGGCAGCAAAGCTCTAAAGTGCGGACCGCAGATTATCATATGCGGCCGCAGATTGTGAAGAGAATCCAACAGAGACTTGTGAGAAGTGCGGTCATGTGCAGCCACAGAAGCAAGGCAAAGTCGAAGGTTTAGAGAACATGCAATTCAAGTTCCACAGAAATACGGATCGCACAATTATTATGCAGCCGCAGAAGATCTGTTATGCGATCACAGTTGCATTTGTGCGGTACGCAAAAGAGCCATGTGCGGCCGCACTCAGAAATGTGCGGACCACAGAAATAGAGAGATGCGGCCGCGGTTCAGAATTGTGCAGCCGCAAAAGCCCAATCCTGCCAAGCTAAAGAGAAGTGCGGACCGCACATGGAATTGTGCGGCCGCAGAACCTCCGAAATGGGCAATTTTGTCCGAAAATTCCAGCACTGTATAAATAGAATAGTTTCACCTTTTTAGGTTAACTTTTGTACCTTTTGACATCAGCAGCCGTTTACTTTACGTCTTTTAGTTATTTTAGCTAGTTTGAGATTTTTGAATATTAGTTTCATCATTTCAATCATTAATATAGGTTTAATTATCACTTCTTCTTCTTTATCTTCTAATTTTAGCATGAGTAGCTAGATTTGCACTAGGGTTGTGACCCAGCCCTAGTGTGTAAACTTAATGGGTGTTTGATTTATTGCTTGTTTATGATTGGGTGTTGATTATCTAGCCATGTTCTTGGTTTTAATTGAATATATAATGATTGCAAATATAATTTCATGCCTAATTGACTTGGTCTCTACTTGAGAAAGAGAGACATAGTCTAGGAAAACTTGGCTAGCAAGGAATTGGGTCAATTGAGAGATTGATAAAACCAATTAAAGGGTTTAACCTAGAGATAGTAAAACTCGACTTGAGCTTATTATCAACTGCTTTGTTTAATACCCATTTGGACTTGAGAAAGCCAAATTGGTCAAAATCACTCTCTAACCGAGAGGTATTGAGTGAGTATTTGGTGTTGATAGCTATAATCCACCCCGACCAAGAAACAAGCTTTGAACCTTACAACCCATTAAGCGAACACCTAGGTGAAGGTCATAGCCCTAGGACTTTTTACCATTTGAACACAAACAAAAATAATTTGCTAGTTTTAATTCTTATTTGTTATTTCTAGTATAAAATAGACTTAGAAACAAACCATCTTTTGTGGAAGTACAATAAGAGATACTTCAAGCTCATTCACTCTAATATATACCTCTAAGTATCCTTCATAGCTCGCTGTGGAAAATCGACCCCGGCTCTTTGTTGGGTACTATTATTGCTCTGACCGTTTCATAACTTCAAATTGATGTGTGACTTGGACGAGATCAATCATCTCCCACTTACGCTCTGGAATATCTATCCTCTGAAGCAAGCCACCCGGTCTTTGATGCTCATATTTTACCTACTGATAGTCAAGGCACCGAGCTACAAACCCCAATATGTCCTTCATCCTCCTCCACCAATAGTGTTGCCTCAAGCCCTGATACATCTTCGTGGCACCTAGATGAACGGAATACCGCGAACCATGAGCCTCTTCAAGAATAAACTCACGTAGCCCATCCACATTAGGCACACAAATCCGACCTTGCATCCTAGATACCCCTATAATCCCCAATAGTCACATCCCTCGCATCATCATGTTGAACTCTGTCCTTAAGGACAAGCAAATGATGATCATCATATTGGCGCTCTCTAATGCGATCGAATAAGGAAGACCGAGAAACTACACAAGCGAGAACCCGACCGGGCTCTGAAATATCCAATCTCATGAACCGGTTGTCCAAAGTCTGAACATCCACTGTAAGAGGTCTCTCTCTAACGAGAAGGAAAGCAAGATTACCAATACTCATCGCCTTCCTACTTAAGGCATCGGCCACCATATTGGCCTTCCCTGGATGATACAGAATAGTGATGTCATAGTTCTTTAGCAGCTCCAACCATCTCTGTTGCCTCTAATTGAGATACTTCTGTTTGAAGAAGTGCTGGAGGCTCCGATGATCTGTAAATACCTCACAAGACACACCATAGAGATAATGCCTCCAAATCTTCAAAGCATGAACAATGGCAGCCAACTCTAAATCATAAACAGGGTAGTTCTTCTCATGAGGCTTCAACTAGCGCGAAGCATAAGCAATCACTCTACCCTCCTGCATTAAAACACACCCAATATCAATCCGAGAAGAATCACAATACAATGTATAATAACCAGAGGCTGATGGTAGAACTAGAACTAGAGTCGTGGTCAAAGCAGTCTAGAGCCTCTGAAAGATATCCCTGCACTCATCCTGCCACCTGAAAGGAGCACCCTTTTAGATCAATTTGGTCAAGGGTGATGCAATAGATAAAAAACCTTGCACGAAGCGACGGTGATAACCAGCCAAGCCAAGAAAGCTCTGAATCTCCGTAGCTGAGGACGATCTGGGCCAACTCTAAACCGTCTCTATATTCTTCGGATCCCCTTGAATACCCTCACTGGACACCACGTGCCCCAAGTACGCTACTGAAGTGAGCCAAAACTCACACTTGGTGAGCTTTTTATAAGTTTCTCCTCCCTCAAGCGTTGCAACACAATCCTCAAATGTTGGGCATGCTCCTTCTGGCTACGAGAGTACACCAGGATATCATCAATGAATACAATGACAAAAGAGTCGAGATAAGGCTGAAATACATTGTTCATCAGATTCATGAACGATGCTGGGGCATTGGTCAGCCCAAAAGACATTACCAGGAACTCATAATGACCATAAAGGGTCCTGAAAGTTGTCTTAAGAATATCCGAGTCTCGCATCATCAACTAGTGATACCTAGACCTCAAATCAATCTTGGAGAAAACCCTCTCTCTATGAAGATGGTCAAAAAGATCATCAATGCGCGACAAAGGATACTTGTTCTTGGTTGTGACCTTGTTCAACTGCCTATAATCAATGCACATTCTCATAGTACCATCCTTCTTCTTCATAAACAGAACAGGTGTACCCTAAGGTGACAGACTAGGCCTAATAAACCCCTTACTAAGGAGTTCTTGAAGCTGCTCCTTTAACTCCTTCAACTCAGTCGGTACCATACGCTACGGTGGAATAGAAATGGGCTAAGTGCCCGACACCAAGTCAATACCAAAGTCAATATCCCTGTCGGGCGGCATGCCCGACAGGTCTGGAGGAAGTGCATCCGGAAACTCCTGCACCACCGGAACAAAACCAATATTGGGAGCATCAGCACTAACATCCCTTGCAAAGTCCAAATAAGATAAACAACCTTTCCCAACCATTTGCTAGGCCTTCAAATATGAAATCACTATGTTGGGAACATAGTCTATAGAACTGCTCCACTCAACCCTCGTCAACCCCAGCATCGCCAACGTCATGGTCTTAGCGTAACAATCTAGAACAACATGGTATGGGGACAACTAATCCATGCCCAAGATCACGTCGAAATCGACCATACTAAGAAATAAGAGATCAACTTTAGTCTCCAAAGTCCCAATAGTCACCACAAACGACCGATATACATGGTCCACAATAATAGTATCACCCACCGACGTAGATACATGAACAGATAAAACTAGAGATCACGTGACATATCCATATAATGAGAAAAATAGGAGGACACGTATGAATAAGAGAAACCAGGGTCAAATAATACAGAAGCATCCCTGTGGCAGAATCGGGCACAAAGAAATAGCATATGGTCTAGCGAGAAGAGCATAGAATCGGTCCTGACCGCCACTTGATCGGCCTCCCCCTTTAGGGAGACCTCTAGCTGACTGGGCCCTACCCCGAGCTGGCTGAGCGGGTGGTGTAGCAACTAGTGCAGAAGACGTAGCCCGTCTCCACTACTGTGTTGCACCTCTCTGATGACGAGGACATTGCCTCCACACATGACTAAACTCCCCGTACTCAAAACAACTCCCTAGTGCTGGTGGTGGGGAATGAAGGGAGCCCCGAGAACCGGGATAACTGGTAGAAGAACCTGGCATAGACGAACCCTGATCCGATGGAGCACAGGACGAACTCTAAGCTAGAAGGGCACTGAGATATGAGTGACCCTACTAATAATTATGTGAACCATGGCCAGATGATACACCACGGTGAATTGAGCAAGCCATCTAAGCATGTCTGTAACCACGGTGAATTAACGAGGCCTCTTGGCCTCCCTCTCAACCTGCTCCTGGCTATGGACCATCTCTATCTGACGAGCAATGTCGACAACCTCATCAAAAGTAGCACCAGACACCCTCTCTTTAGTAATAAGCAATCACAAATGAAATGTAAGGCAATCAATGAACCTCCTGATCCTCTCCCTATTAGTGGGAACCCACCAGACTGCATGACGGGCCAACTCAGAAAACCTCATCTCATACAGCATCACAAACATATCACCTTGACAAAGCTGCTCAAACTTCTTACACAGCTCCTCTCTACGAGACAAAGGCACGAACTTCTCCAGGAAAAGAACAGAGAACTCATGCCACGTATGAGGTGTTGCGCCGACCGGTCTACACCTCTCATAAGCCTCCCACCAACCGAAGGCAACCTTAGAGAACTAAAAAGTAACAAATGAGAACCCACTGGTCTCCAAAATACCTTCTTTACGGAGAATCCTCTAACACATGTCCAAGAAACCCTAGGCATCCTCTGCGTTTGTACCACTAAACGATGGAGGTTGGAGTCTCCTGAACCTCTCCAATCTCCGCTGCTAATCATCATACATAACAGGAACCACATGGTCCTGAGCAGCTGCAACCGGCTGGGATGGTAGTGCCCCTGATGTCTGGAGTCCTTGTATCACCTGCTCTGGTATGTGGGCGGCGGGATCTAAGTACCTCGCCCGGCCAGAGAAATGGCTGCTTTGCCCGCAACAGAGACCGCCTGAGCAAGACTGGTGCACATGGTCAGAATCTGAGCTAAGGCCTCCTAAAGGCCTGGAATCACAATGGGCACGGGTGGTGCCTGAGCTGGTCCCACAGGCTCATCCACAACTAGAACCTGCTCCTGAACTGGGGTAACTTGTGGATCTCCAGATGCAGCCCTAGCTGCTGTAGGAGTTGCACCTCTGCCCCTACCGTGACCTCGGCCTCTCATGGATTGGTGGTACTAGTGGCTGTCTATCCTCTCCAGCAGTACGTGTCCTCACCATCTGTGAGAGAATGGAATAACAGAAGTTTAGTTACCAGAACTAACAGATTCGCATGACAAGAATTCAAGAATGTGAAGTTTCCTAAGGGTTCTACAACCTCTCTAAGATAAGTATATACGTCTCCAAACTTATCCGCAAGACCCTACTAAACCTGCTCATGAATCGTGAGACCTATGTAACCTAGGCTCTGATACCAAATTATCATGATCGAAATCCTAACAGGTCGTGATGGCGCCTATCGATGGTACTAGGCTAGCTGACATTTTCAAAATACTTCAAATATTTACAGAAAAGTAAATCAAGGCATTTTAAATAGGCAAAATTTTCATAAACAAGGTAAAGCCCAAAACACAAGTGCAGAAAATAGCTCCCAAAATCAGGGTGTCACTGAGCCTATGAGCATCTATACATAACGAGTCTAGAAATGAAACTTCTATGACAGTTTGGATCCAAATACAATAAAAAAAAGGATAAGGAAGGAGAAACAAGGACTGCGAATGCCAGGCAACTATCGCGATATCTCCAACGGTCAGCTACGTGAAATATCAAGACTCCCAAAACTCCTGGATCTGCACATGAAGTGCAGGGTATAGCGTGAGTACAACCAATTCAGTAAGTAACAATAATAAATAAGGAACTAAAAAGTAGTGATGAGCTACATAGTTATAATTCATTTTCAGTAGTCTCAACATGGAAAGTGGACATGCATTCAAATCCGGCAAATTAAGTCAAATCAGTTTATTCATGTCAAGTTCAAGTAAAAAATCAGATAGAAGTATCATTCAGAAGTTTTCAAACAGTGATATATGGCAACTATGTGCAGCAACAATGAAATACTATACAGCCTCTTAGAGCAACAATCACCCAGTCCTCCCATTCACTCCAACCTCAAAATCACTCATTCCTCACAGTCGCTCAGCACTCGGCATTCAGCACTTGGAACTCGCACTCAGTAGGTACACGCGCTCACTGGGGGTGTGTACAGACTCCGAAGGGGCTCCTTCAGCCCAAGCGCTATATCAAGCCAATCATGTCATAAATCAATAAAAAAATGCGTTGTGCAGCCCGATCCCAAAATTATCCTCCAAATCAGGCACTCAGCCTCACTCAGTCATCAACCTCTCCGGTCTCTAAGAAATTAGGAAATCAGCCCAAACAACAATAATATGATGTATCAACAAAAAAATAGAGACTAAAATACGATATACAAGTACAAATAGAGACCGAGTACAAATAGCATTTAGCAGGTAATTCAATATGTAAAACGACCTGTGTGGGTCCTAACAGTACTAACACATAGTCTAAACATGGTCTCTAACATGATTCACAGTCAAATTTGTATAAAACATGAAGAGCATATAGCTAACAACAAGTTTATTCAACTTTTCAGTTTCACGGAATGGACCAAATAACAATTTCCACGGTGCACGCCCACACGCCCATCACCTAGCATGTGTGTCACCTCTAAAGCAATCATATAACTCCAAAATCCGAGGTTTCATACTCTCAGGACCAGATTTAAACTGTTACTTACCTCAATCTGAGCGGAACTCTACTCTAATATGCCTTTTCCTCACGAATCGGCCTCCAAACGTCCCGAATCTAGCCACAAGCAGTACAATACAATCAATACGGGCTAAAGGAATCAAATTCACAAGAAAAATATGAAATTATAAGCCAAAATATGAAATTGGTTCAAACCCGACCCGCGGGCCCACATATTGAAATTCGACAAAAGTCACAAAAGTCACAAAAGCCGAAAGCCCATTCACTCATGAGTCTAACCATACTAAATTTGTTGAAATCCGACATCAGATCGCCATTCAAATCCCCAAAATTAACTCTTCAAATCCCTAGCCTCAAACCCGCAAAATTTAACCTCAAAAACTTACAAACTAGGTGTAAATTCAGTGGGGAAACGTAATAATTGAAGAAAAATGGACACAAGGATCATACCTTAAGAATTCACCTTGAAACGCCCTCTCAAAATCTCTAAAATCCGAGCCCAAAATATTAGAAATGGTGAAAAATCTTGGAACCTCGTATTTATATGTTCTGCCCAGTTCATCCACACCTGTGGCACAAATCACGCTCCTGCGATCTCTCTTCTGCGAGGAATAATCCGCTTCTGCGAAAACCACTAACATCCCCAGCTACCACACCTGCGCCCCCCTATCCGCTTTTGCGGAGGCTCTTCTGTGCAACATGCCCGCATCTGTGGCATCGCAGGTGAGGAAGAAACCTCACACATGCAGCCACGACCAAACTTCTTCCTTTTCGCTTCTACGGGCTCCTTCCCACTTTTGCGGGCTCGCATCGGCGATGAGACTTCCGCAAGTGCAACTACACCAACTGAGTCCAAACTTGAACAATTCCTCAACTCAAACTCCAAGTTCGTTAACAACCCGAAATCAACCCGAGGCCCTCAAGACCTCAACCAAACATAACATTAATTCCCAAAACATCATACGAACTTAGTTGAATCCTCAAACCGCCTCAAACAACATCAGAAACACGAATCGCACACGAAATCAAGTCTAATGAAATTTAAAATTTCCATATTCTACAAACAACACCGATACCTATCAAACCACGTCTGATTAACCTCAAATTTTAAACATAAGTCACAAATGACACCGCGAACCTACTCTTACTTCCACAATCGGAATCTGACCCCGATATTAAAAATTTCACTCACGACCAAACTTTGTAAATTCCAACTTTTGCCATTTCAAGCCAAATTCTACTACGAACCTCCAAATCACAATCTGGACACGCTCCTAAGTCCATAATCACCCAACAGAGTTAATGGAACCATCAATATTTAAATCTGAGATCGTTTACGCATAAGTCGACATCCTATCGACTTTTCTAACTTAAGCTTTCAATTAAGAGACTAAGTGTCTCAATTCATTCTGAATTCTCTATGGACCCAAACCAACTAACCCTATTGTTAAAAAAACAACAGTAAAGCACAAAAATGAGCAAAAAAGGGGAACGGGATTACAACTCTCAAAACGACCGGTCGGATCATTACAACGTAGTCTTGCTTTCTGTTGGTAGTAGGTTTTTGTTATTTCTTTCATTGTTGACAAGCTTACTATATTGTTGTTTTATCCTGCTTTTATATGGCTTTTTGGTACTGTCCCTTCTTATCTATATTTCCATTAATATGGTGCTTATACTTTTTTGAACCAAGGGTCTGTTGGAAACAACCTCTTTATCCTCACAAGGTAGGGGTAAGGTCTGCGTACACACTACTATTTAACCAAAGAATTAGATTCTCTGCCAAAGCTATTTTAAGAAGAACACGGGTTTCTGATAACCAAAAGAATATTGAAACAATTGTAAGCAAATTCGTAAATAGAAAGCAATAAAGATGCGTAAAAATTAAGTATATTTCAATAGTGGTCCGAACGTGTCCTTACAAATTATATTTTACTCTCTTTTATAGGGAATTTCTTAATATAATATCTACTATTTTCAGTGATTGAGCATTAATGACTAATAATGGCATTAATGTAACGTTACAATGATTAATCGTAACTATTGCGTGAAGATGATGTAATGTTTGGCTCATTAATTGAAGATCCTCAAATCTGCCCTTTATTCTACCTTGATTAATCCCGGCCATATCTCTTCATCTTCTCAATTAGGTTGAGATTCCCGTATCTGATTACCCCGTGGGTATGCTGTTCCGTTCCTTTTTATCTCGTACCTCTTCATAAAGTCTCGTCCAGTTTTGATGTTGTCATTGCTCCACATAGATTGCTGAGTCATCATAATTATTACTTGTGTGAAGCTCATTTTTACCAATACAGATAGTCCCCCCACTTACTATTTATTTATCGATTAATATTTGGTAAGTGGATACTCATTTATGGCGGGAATATTTTGCCACCGCTTCACTCGTACCATTGCATCCGTCTCTGAATGTATGTGTCGCTTGTCACTTCCATTTAATGCCCCTACCATTTGGCGTTCCCGGATTGGTTCCGCAATTATTCAGCACCTTTAAGGGCTTTTTGCGGCTGCATCAGTCACGAAGTGACAACTTCAATTATGACTTTCACATCACTGTTTTTTCCTTCTTTTTTTTACGGTCGCCTTCGAGTATAAATACCCTTTTTCCTTTCATTACTTTCACAAAAAACTTCTAACCTTCTTTATTTACTAGTAAATTCTTCATCTTTGCAAATATGTCTTCTTCAAACCAGCAATCTAAAAGGTCATCATTGTAGATGAATTGACTCCTTCTTCTGCTCCAACACGGAGTAGGAGAGGCGGTAGACTTAGGAGCTTAAGTTCTACTCCTTCCAGGGGTTCTTTTTCTTCTCATATTACTCCACCATCTTCTTCTAGGTCTACTGTTTCTTTGTCCTCTTCAAGGGCTAGAGCCTCTAGATCTTCATCAAAAAGTAGAGAACACAATGAACCACTTCGTGAACTGAGAGTCAATGAGATAGTTCCTGCGGAGTTTTCTTTTGCCAAGGATAGTCAGGCCATGAGTGAGCAGTTTTCTTCAATGTCATTACACGACAGTGCTGACCTTTATCCTACCCAAATAATAGAGGGTTTAGTGTCTCTTGTACGCAGGGATTGTTATTGGAAGCCTGATTTTCCTGTTGTTTTTCCTAAAGATAACCAAATAATAACCTCTTGCGAGATTAGGTATTCTTATGTTTATACGTATCCTTTCACATTAGGATTCAATCCTCCCATCGACCCCGTTATCATCGAGTTTTGTCGATTCTTCAAAGTTTGCTTGGGACAAGTCGGTCGTCTTGTTTGGCAAGTTGTCGCATGCCTTAGGTATTTGGCCAATTCAGCTTCCGTACCCTTTACTTTTCATCATCTTATTCACCTTAATTCTCCGTTGTTGTTCCGCCAAGGAGTGTTTACTCTCGCGGCTAGGAGTAAAAGGGTGTTAGTTACTCAAGATGATGACAAAGACATAGGGTGGTATGTACGGTATGTTGTTGTCCCTACTGCAGGTTTAGTAGGTGAAGAAATTCTCCCCTTCTCTGAGAAGTGGAACTTTGCACGTGAGTACAGTTTTTCTCACTCTCTTTTCCTTTGCTTTTGATAAACTATCAGTACCGTGACTGTTTCTTTTTCTTTTGCAGCAAATATGGGAACCGTTGAGAATGTCTCCAATTTTCGTGATTGGGTAGAAAAATCTTGTTGATTTCTCCTTTAGAATAACGTTCGTGGAAGTACCTCTCTATGATGTTTGGTTGGAAGGCTAAAACCCACGGTAAGTGAAGTTTTTTTGTTTTTACCTCTTACCTTTTTGAGCTTTATCTGATGCCTTTCATTTGTTTGGGTTTCCTGCTCGTGGAGTTTCTGCTGCGATTGTGTCTGCTTCAAGGTTGTCCCTGGCTACGACCCAAGAGATCATTGTTGGTTCCTCCTTGTTGAAAAGAAAAGCAAGTGGATCCAGGACCTTAGATAAGGAAGAAGAACATGAGGAGGGTTCGCTGGTCCATAGGTCACGTAGGAGGAGGGTGGTCTCTGACGATGAGTTTGCGCCCGTTGTTGATCCTCCCGTGCCTGAATCAGAACTATCCCCTCTCGAAGATGCAACTCCCTCTCCTATTCGTGAGTCCATTGATCTCCTGTTCCGTCAAGGTTTTGGTGCCATTTTTGATGAAGTTCCTCTTGATGTTTTCTCTCCTCCTGCTGCGATGGAACTTTTATTTATTGCTCCCATTGTCGTTCCTGCTCCCGTTATTGTTTCTGCTCCCATTGTCATTTCTGCTCCTCAACTTACTTCGTCTGTGGATCCTTCACCCGCCCCTGCCCCCACTTCCGTGCCTTCTTCTGTTGAAGTAGGGTCTTCCAGTAGGGGGTGATGAAGCAAGTTACAATAGAGGTTCCTGCAGCGGGCAGCCTCTTGAAAAAATTGGGCCAGGCTGATGTATGGTTAAATCCATTGATAGGCTCGACTGAGAAGTCTAAGATGGAAAGCCACAGCTCCCTGACTTGGATGAACGATATTGTGCACTCGTCCTTAAAGGTAAATCTTGCTCTCCCTTCATATGTACTTATATATATTCTTACCGTATCTAATTTATCTTTTCATGCAGATCAACCTTATAGGCGCAGAGTTAATGAAGAGAGTCGTTCGAATGGAGCAAGCAACAAATGACTTCCATATTGAGGTTGATAATTGGAAGGAGCAGTACGAGAATTTACAGCTTGAAATGGAGGCAATGGAGGAGGAAAAGTGTACCTTGGAGCAGCAGGTTAGGGTTGTTGCAGGATAATTGGCCATTGAGAAGGCGTCTTCGAACCAGGAAGGTAAGGACAAAAATGTCTTGGAGTCTTCATTTGTAGAGCAGTTTTCCTGTGACACAGAGGATATTAGGAGCCTGGAGGCTTTGCTGGACCAGAAGGAGGTGTATTCTGGTGAACTTGTACAATTGCTCACCCACACACAAAAAGACCTCCGTAACTCTTCAGAGGAGGTCCAGTTTCTGGAAAGATACATTGCTCCTTTACAAGCCTCTTATGATGCTTTCGTGGCTGAAAGAGATGAGTTAAGAGCTGAAGCTGAACAATGGGAAAAGGATTACGAGGCTCTTGAAGACAAAGAAACCGTCGATGTTAGTTGGGCTTATCTGAATGCCCTTCTTTACACATTGACTGAAATGGGCCAACAGGGTTTTGCCTTGGAAGCCGAAATTGCTAAAACCAAGGAGACGATTGAGAAGTCTCAACAAAGTCAGAATTTCTCTTCTAATGAAGTTGAGGTCCCTGCTGATCGTGTCTCCGCCATCTCAAGCCGCTCCTCCTGCCAGTGAAGAAAACCCCCCATCTAGTGAAAAATTTTAAGGAACTTGGTTCTTTTTTTTTTTTTTTTTTTTTTTTTTGCAACAATTGGTTGTTACCCCCGCCCCGGTCTCATTGGGGGTAAAGTTGGATCCTTTGGAAGTCACAACTTAGGGGCAACCAAAGTACAAAAAAATCCGTCTTAGACTATAACACTTAGTTTTTTGCCGTAATATATCAATATAAATATTAGCATGACTTTTGATTTCTTTGAGTTTTTGTTTCACTCTTAAGTCTTTGCATGCTTTCTTTTTGAGGTTTTTGGTTTACCTCTTAGTTTTTTACTTTGCATTAAATAATGCTTACATTTTTCATACCTTTTCGTTATAGGCACGATTTGTAAAAGAGGGCCCTTTTTTTATCGACACTTAATGAAGAAGACGTCTCAACTTTATAATGGTGTTAATGTACAAAAGAGAGATAGGAATTTCACATGTTTTTCTTAACAATGTTTTGAAGAAAGTTTTTGTATTATTTCGAACTTTCATAACATTTTACATGTGTTTGTGTATCGTCCATAACTCATTTGTAACTGTTTTTCTTACAACAGATTTGGTATGAACTTGTACTCGTAATTGTTTTTCTTTTGCAACAGTGTTTTACAAGAGAATAATTGTTTTCATTTATAACAGTTTTTAAATATAAGGGCATGAATTTTTACCCCTAACTGTTTTTATTGACAACAGTTTTTAAATAAATACAAGGGTAATGCTTTTTCATCTGTAATTATTTTCATTCTGTAACGACCCGATCGGTCGTTCTGCGTATTAGGACCCCGTTTCCGTACCTCGAGACTTTCCATAGCGGCTTATTATGATTTATGACTTGCGGAGACGGGTTGTTCGAGTTTTTGGAAGTGTTTAGAGTGCTTTAGGAACACTTGGTTCCTTAAGGTTGGCCTTTTTTTGCCAAGTTTGACTTTGGTCAAACATTTTGAGCAAAAGACCTCGGAATCGAGTTGTGACAGCTCCAGTAGTTTCGTATGATGATTTCGGACTTGGGCGTATGTTCGGAACGGGTTTTCGATGAACTGGGAGCATTTCGGCGCCCAATATAGAAATAAGAATTTTCTTAAGTTTGAAATTTGGTTTGGAACGTGATTTTATGTTATTGAGGTCCGAACAGAATTTCGGGACCGGGAATAGTTCTGTTATGTCTATTATGACTTGTCCGTAAAGTTTGGTGTCATTCCGAGTAGTATAGGTCGGTCTGGTGCATTGTTATAGAAATCAAGAACTTGAAGTTCTTAAGTTATGATTCTAAGTGGGGGAGGATGTAAAGACCCGTAAAAATTTCATGTCTAAAATCAATACCCAATAATTATGGACTAGTACCATACAAGGTACCATATGACCATGATAGTGGAATATATAAAGTGTATTAAGAATAAGTAGAAATTTAAGTAATTTGAAATAATTCTTAATTATACGGGAAATTGATTAATTATCGGGTAACGAGATATTACCTAATTAAATTAATTAAAGAACTAATTGGATAAATGTGGGAAAAGAGTCATGTGGAAGCATGCCACTCTTTATCTATATGACTCTTGATAAAATTTAATTAGGTGGCAACAATGTGTCATTTACACCTTCATTTCCTTACAAGTATTTTTCATAACAAATATTACAATAAAAAAAGTGACAAAAAGGACGTTAGCAATTCAGATGAGAGCTTTGCCATTAGGAACATAAATGCTTGCAAATTCCTACAAAGGAATACTACAACAGAAGACATGAGAATTCCTACAGGTTTCAATAGTTCCAACAAAAAACTTTCACACATTAGAAACGTAAAATTTTGCGGTTCTAAAGGAGTACGGTCCAATCTTTTCCAAGAATATTATACGAATTTTTCCTACTCCAGTTACGAGTCCTCAGGTGTAGAGTTCGGAGTTGCGGGCGCGTTCTTGGTCCGAGAGGTAGATTCGACACGAGGTGAGTCTCCTTTCTAACCTTGTAAGAGGGAATTGTCCCCATAGGTGTTCTATATGCTGTGTGTGATTGTTTTGGGGGCTACGTGTGTACAAAGTGACGAGAGTCCGTACGTAGCGACTATTATGCTCTGTCGGGTAGTTTTAGAGCTCACAAGCATATTTTATGTGACGTATATGTATCCTTAGCGTACTTTGAGTTGCTTATTATCATGAAATTAGTATGGAAATGGGTAAAGTTGTATTGAATTCCCAGTTGATTAATCCTTGTTACAAAGTATATCCCCTACTGAGCTTATTGACAAATTCAGTGTATATATGTATATATAAGAGGCAGCACTCGAGTCGTAGGTATGATTCGCGGTCTAGGGAAGCTTTATGGTAATTCAGTATAAGTGTGTCAGCACTCGAGTCGCAGGTATGATTCGCGATCGACGGAAGCTTTATGGTAATTCGGTATAAATGTATCAGCACCCGAGTCGCAGGTATGATTTGCGAGCGGGGGAAGCTTTACGACTATTCAGTGATTAGATATTCCTTCGACTCTGGCCGGTTATCCTTGTGTGCGCATGACTATTTGGTACTGTTTTATTGATATTGGGTTGACAGATATTTGGGGAAAAGGAAAGTGTACATTGTGGTTTACTTTCAATAGTTACCTTGATTTCTGTGCTTGATACGTATTTGTTGCTCACTGTCTTACATGTCTACTGTATTTCGTTACATCCTGTCATATATTATACTGTTAGACCTTAGTGAGTGTCAAGTCAACCTCTCGTCACTACTTCTTCGAGATTAGACGGGATACTCACTGGGTACATATTTATTTATGTACTCATGTTGCACTTCTGTACTTAACTGTACAGGATCTGAGGCTGGTGCATCTGGTTATCAGACCGGAGCTAGATATTGATTGTAGCGGACCTGACTTCACGGTGAGCTGCTTCTCCTAGCGATCCTCAGCAGCACCATGGAGTTTCGTTTGCTTATGTTCCCGTCTATTTGTTTCAGACAGTGGGATTGTATATTCTACCTTTTGTATACCCAGTTAGTATGCCCGTGATACTCGTGACACTAGTTCTTGGCACACACGTAGTATTTGTGTAGATTATGTCCGTACATATATGCATATTTTGGACTCACACCTCATTATGACTGCTTTGTTTAAAACATGTTAGTTACCCCTAATCGGTTAATAATCTAAGCTTTGTAACTTAGTATATATATTGATATGTTTAAGGCAAATGAGAAGGAACCATAGTAGTTTAAAGGTTGGCTTGCCTGACCCCGATGTTGGGCGCCATCACGACCTAAGTTAGGATTTTGGGTCGTGACACATTCACAATAGTTTTTTGAATAAGTACAAAGATAATGATCTTTCATCTGTAACTGTTTTCTTTTACAACAGTTTTGAAATAAGTACAAGGATGTGCATTTTGACCCGTAACTAATATTCTTCCTTTAACTTGAACATTCGTTTACATTTACGAATATGTTTTTCGAAGGTTTCTGAATCAGGCTTTGTGTTTTTGTCTTTGGCTCTTTGATTTTGCTCATAATACTTGACTTGTTGGGAAGATGGATCTTCAGGCTTGAGCTTTGACTTTTTTATAGTCTTCTTTGCTTCTTCTTTGCCTTCCATACTGTATAGTCCCCCAAGTGTTTGAGCTTTGAAGAATGAAATCTCGAGCACTTGACTATTCCTTCCTTGTGGTCCTTTTCCTGAAAAGGAAAAACATACGGGACTCGAAGGTATATAGTTTAGATGATGACTGCTTAACCCTTAAAAGCTTCTATCAGAAAGTTGTAACCCTAGACCGGGAATTCAGTTGCTTCCTCGTGTCTATGCAGGTCTAATATCATCATCTGGTGATGGGTTAGCTTTTTGCCTATCGTCTAAAATAGTTAGTATAATTTTAACTGTACAAAAGTAAAATCGAACGTAATGATACCTTACCGGGGATATTTCTTTTACTCAGAAGTAATACTTCTTTAAATGAACAACATTCCAACTGGTTGGTAAGATTCTTCCGTCCATAGTCTCCAGCTCATAAGCGCCTTTTCCAGCGATGCCACGAACTTTGTAAGGTCCTTCCCAATTTCGATTTAGCTTTCCTGCACCAGCTTCCTTTGTCTACTGTAAGAGTTTTTTAAGAACGAAGCCCCCAGTTTTGAAATATTTGAGTTAAGCTTTTCTGTTGTAATATCACTCTATAATTTGTTTTTGTGCTGCCATACGTATTAGTGGAGCTTCTCTCCTTTGCTTGAGCAAATCCAGATTTGTCCTCAACTCGTCGTTGTTTGTTTCTTCCGTTGTTGTTGTGAACCTCGTGCTTGGTTCCCCGATTTCCACTGGTATCAAAGCTTCTGAATCGTAGACAAGTGCGAATGTAGTTTCTCTCGTGGATTTTTGCAGTAGTTCTGTATGCCATAATACTGTCGGTAGCTTGTCAGGCCAGTTTCCCTTGGCTTTTTCCAACCGTTTCTTTAAGTTGTTGACAATGAATTTGTTTGTTGACTCGGCTTGCCCATTAGCCATGGGGTGATATGGCGACAAAGTGATTCGTTTGATTTGCTAACTTTCGAAGAATTCTGTGATTTGTGAGCCTATGAACTACGGGCCATTGTCACAATCTCCTTAGGTATTCCAAAGCAGCATATTATGGGTTGCCATATGAAGCTTTTTACTTCTTTTTCTCACACTTGTTTAAAAGCGTTTGCCTCTACCCATTTTGTGAAATAATCCGTTCATACAAGTAAGAATCGTACCTTTCCTTCAGGGGTCCCACTATATCCATGCCCCATTTCATGAATAGCCATGGTGACACCATTGGGTGGAGTAATTCTGCTGGCCGGTGCATATTGTTAGCATATCGCTGACATTTGTCGCATTTGTCTATGAAGTTCTCAGCATCTTCCTCCATTTTAGGCCAATAGTACCCTTCTCTTATTAGGGTTTTGACTAAGGATCTTGCTCATGCATGGTTTCCGCAGTGTCCTTCGTGCACTTTCTTCATCACGTACTCCGTTTGATTGGGTCCAAGGCACTTTTCTAGGGGACCTCCAAACATTTTACGGTATAAAGTTTCACGAACTAGGAAGTACCGTGCAACTTTCCGGCGAAGTGCTTGAGCTGCTTTTTTATCTTCAGGTACGGTACCGTTATGCAAAAAGTTTACAATTTCGTTTCTCCAATCCCAGGTTAAATTGTTAAATGTTACCTCATTTTGTCATGATCGATTGCTGAATGAAATAGATGTACGACAATTGCATTGTCTTTATTTGTTACGTCTGTAACTGTTGTGAGGATGGCCAATGCATCCGCTTCTATATTTTCCTCCCTGGGTATTTGCATAACTTTCCATGATTGAAATTGCCTTTCTAGGTCTCGCGCCTTTTCCAAATATTGTTGCATCCGAGCCTCTCTAGCGGTATAAGTCCCCTGCATCTGGTTTACCACTAGTTGAGAGTCACTTTTGATCACGATCTGCTCAATTGTGAGTTCTTGTGCCAGTTCAAGACCTGCAATGATAGCTTCATACTTTGTTTCATTGTTAGTTATGGGATAACATTTAATGGCTTGTCGTATCTTCTCACCCGTATGTGATATTAAAATAATTCCCAAACCGGCTCCTTTTACATTAGAAGAGTCGTCAGTAAATAGGGTCCATATTCTTGGATTAGCCCCATTAAAGAGTTGTAACTCTTTTTCCACTTCATGGATTATGCTAGTATTAAAATCAGCAACGAAATCAGCTAAAATTTGAGACTTATTGCAGTCCTAGGCTGATATATTATGTCATGTTCGCTTAATTCTATTGCCCACTTAGCTGATCTCCCTGATAACTCTTGTTTAATAAAAATATTTCTCAATGGATACGAGGTCACAAAATTTATTGGATGACATTGAAAATATGGCCTTAACTTTCTGGCTGCCATGATTAGAGCTAAGACTAATTTTTCTAGATGAGGATATCTAGTTTCAGCATCTAACAAAGACTTGCTTACATAATAAATTGGAGATTGTTTACCTTTGTCTTCTCTTACCAGTACTGCATTTACGGCAATTTCTGCAATGACAAGATAAACATACAACATTTCCCCCTCCTTTGGTTTAGACAGCAGCAGGGTTTTGATAGATAGGCCTTCATATCTTTGAGAGCATGTTGTCATTCTTCAGTCCATTCAAACTGATTCTGCTTTTTTAGAACTGAAAAGAATTTAAAACTCTTCTCCGAAGGCCTGGAGATAAATCTTCCTAAGGCTACAATTCTTCCTGTTAGTCTTTGAACTTCTTTTTTGCTCGTAAGTATATCAGGTATTTCATCAACAACTTTAATCTGAGCAGGGTTTACTTCTATACCCCTATTTGATACAAGAAAACCCAAAAACTTACTTGATTCAACGCCAAAGGCGCATTTTTCTGGATTTAGTTTCATGTTATACCTGCGCAGGATTTTGAAGGTGATTGAAAGATGCTGGAAATGATCTTCCGCTTGTGTTGATTTCACCAGCATGTCATCAATGTATACTTCCATTGTTTTTCCCTGATGTTCCTGGAACATCTTGGTCACTAGCCTTTGATACGTGGCTCCCACATTTTTCAGGCCAAAAGCATGACTTTGTAACAATAAGTCTCCCTGTTTGTAATAAAGGAAGTTTTTTCCTCGTCTGAAGGATCCATTTTTAACTGATTATAACCAGAATACACATCTAGAAAGCTTAACAATTCATGACATGCATGTATTGGTAAAAAAGAGCTTCACACAGGTAATAATTCTTGATGACTCAGCAGTCTATGTGGAGCAATGAAAACACGACAGTTGGACAGGACTCTATGAAGAGATACGAAGAAAAAAGGCACGGCAAAGTATACCCACGAAGAAGATAGCTACGAGAATCTCAACCCGATTGAGAAGATGAAGAGACACGGTCAGAATGAATCCGGGCAGAATAAAGGGCAGATTCGGAGATCTTCAATTAATGAGCCACACTCATGCAACAGTTACGGTTACTCATTGTAACGTTACATTAATTTTATAATTAGTCATTAATGCTCAATCACTGAAAAAGGCAAACGTGATATTAAGGAATTCCCTATATAAAGGAGTAAAATATAGCTTGTAAGGGACATTCGAACCACTATCGCAATACATTTACCTTTCGTGCATCTTATTGTCTTCCTTTTACATATTTATTTACAATTATTAGTTCTACCCTGGTTATCAGAAACCCGTGTTCTTCCTAAAAATAGATTTGGTCAAAGGATCTAATTCTTTGGTTAAACAAATTGGTTCTGTTACCGGGAATCTGATAATCTCTATGTACTTTCAAACAATATCCTCTAAACTATGTCGAACCCCAACGACAATTGTGAGCACCCAATTTTTGCCCCGCATGGAAATTACTCCTAAAAATAATCGAAAAATAACTTTTAATGAATTTTAGGAACTTTTCTTTATTTACTTTCATTTCATGCATGTTTAATATTTTAAAATCATAGAAAAATCATAAAAAAATTATCACATTTTTTCATTTCATGTAATCTTAGGTTTAATTGGCATTTTTAGAAATTAACTTCCCTTTAATTGACAGATTAATATATAAAAGTCACAAAAAATACACATTAGCTTAATCAATTAGTTTATTTAATTAGTTAAAATATTAATTAGGTCGTTTTGATAAAAGAAATTTAATTAGTAGTAAGATGACTATTTTTTAAAGATAAAATTTACCCTTGTTTCAAATTGGCCTAATTTCAGTGCCCAAAATCCCAGGTCCAACCAAATTCCCCACATTATAACCCTAATCCCCCTATATATAAGAGAGACCTAATTGGACAAAAAAAGAGGACTCCCTAAACCAAAAAATCCAGCGTTGTTTCCCTACCCTCCTTTCTTCTTCCTCTCTCATTCTCAGAGAAACCAAAATATACAACCATGCACATAACTTTAATTTTTTTCTTAGATACGTATACACATATTCATCCACTTAGACTCACACATAGGAAGATTTTTTTGGGCAGAAATTCTCGGATAGAAATTGGGAGAAAAGTTTTGACAGAAAAATTGGAAAAAAAAAATTGGTTTCTTTTTAGTTTTTAATTTCATTCAAGAATCAAAAAAAAAAATCAAAAAAATTTCAGTTTCTTCTTCTTGATTTTGTTTAAATCAATGGAGTTGTGATGAGATGCTCTGTTCGAGTTGAGGTGTTCTAATCCGGGTCGTTGGTTCAAAGCTAGTTTTGATCATGCCGTTTGGCTGTTATATATTTGCTATTACGGTGAATATTGTAAACCATCCGGAGTTTTTATTTATTGATATGTTCACAAAGTTTCAAAGAAGGTCCACTTCTTCCACTTTTATCTCATTCTATCATCGTGTTTATAGATATATATTGTTATCCTCTGAAATCTAATATCATTGAAATATATCGTCCTTCTGTTTTTTTGTTCTCGTATTGTTATCTTTTTTTGTATAATTAAAACTTATTGTCCTGTGATTATGTCATTCTCTCTTTGAAATTACATGCTAAAAAAAATATTAGTTTAAGTTTGGTAGATAATCTGTTTAAGTTAATTTGGGTCTCTGGTGATGATTTAGATGAATTAGTTTTCGTTGTGATTTGTAAAGTAACATGCTGGGAAAGAAAACATGCATTTGCTGTATATTAGTTTAAGTTTGAAATTTGGTACCGGTGCAAACTTGTCAACTTTTTTCTTTTTTTGCAAATAAAAGGCCAATCACAAAGTTACTGCTTTAGACCTTAGTACATTTGGAGTTAATATGAAACAATTCAGAAAAACATTGTTTCAATATCTACGTTCAGTGTATGGTCTCTTATCCTTATAATGAAAAGGTTATTTTGCTGGGTCATAGTTATAAATTTCCACAACTCATGACCATCCCATTTGATTCTTAAATTAACTTAGGAAAATAAATTACTCATGAACATCATCGTTTGCTTTAGACGCGTAATTAAATTATTGTGGCTATGGGTACGGTCCCCGTGGAATAGTTGCGATATATAAATCCCATTCGGGTGTGCATTTCATGTGACCCGATCATAACTTCAAACAACAATAAATAATTAACGTGGCAATCACGGGTGCATTTCATGTGACACGGTTGCGATGTGTCCAAAAACAACAAGTGCACGCCATCGTGACTTGTTCCAAGATAAATCCGTAAATATAAAAAATGATGTATCCCCCATAAAGCTAAAAATACCTCTTTTAGATAAAATTCCGATATTTAGAGAATAATTGAATATCGCCTCAAATAGGCATTTTTAAACCGTCATGACCATAGTCTTGACTATATAATCTACACTCGGGTGTGGCAACTCATATCCCCGACTCTAACTCAAAACGATAATAAAATCGCATGTTGTAATTGCGGGTGCATTTCATGTGGCGCAATTACGACCTGTACAAAAACAAACAAGTGCACGCCATTGTGACTTGTTTCAAGATAAATCCATAAACATTAAAAGCGATTTAAAAAATTAAAAATGCTAAATGCAAAATAGGCTAAAACATGTAAATAACCGAAGAATTTAGGCCAAATATTAATAGTTAAGCGACCGTGCTAGAACAACGGAACTCGGGAATGCCTAACACCTTCTCCCGGGTTAACAGAATTCCTTACTCGGATTTCAGGTTCGCAGACAACATAAAACAGAGTCAACCTTCCTCGATTTGGGATTTTTAAATAAGTGGTGTCCCGGAACACCGTAAAATATCGGGGTGGCGACTCTGAATAAAAATAAAATAAATCCCAAATTCGAATAATGTTACTTAAAGTGAAAAACTCCCTTATACCCTCATTAATCAGGGGTAGTGAAAAAGGAGGTGTGACAGCTCTAGCGACTCTGCTGGGGATCGAACCCAGAATTTCTAGTTCAGGGTTCAAGAATTCGAGCTTATATAACTGTTATGTTTTGTCTTTCCTTATCTGATTTTATGTGTTTAAACCTGATGTGCTAATTGTCACATTTACCGCTTTGATATTTATCTGAATTGCATATAAACTGTGCCGAAACCTTCTTCTCTCTGAGTCTTCTAAATCATCTGGGAAGTGTGCACTTCGTGTGACTTCTTTTCTGTTAGAGTCATCCAAATTTTAGAACGAGGTACAGATAAGTTGGAAAGCCGGCGAAGCTTCTGTATTCCCGGTACGCTGCCTCGACCTCGGCTCGAGCTGTTCGCTCGGGTAATCCTGGTCTAAAACAAAACCCTAGGATTCAAAACCTAGTATAACATAGCCTCATGTCGGATCCCTAGTAGGAACGATTATTTGCATCACGTGCATTTGACTTAGGGGACTCAACACAGGGGTTGGGTCCGTTTAGAACAGGTGAACCCAAAATAAAAGACCATCATGATGCATCTTACCTGCTATGTGTACAATATTTTATTTTGGCTTGTTTGTTAACGGGATAAAGAAAAAATAGCAGAAAAACCAAGAGTGAGATAGGATAGAAAATTTACCCGATTTTTGAAAACCCCGATACTTAAAAATGTCATGAAACTCTGCCAAACTTTTTGAAAGATGGAGAAAGAGAAAATGTATTTCAAAAAAGAAATGAAATGTTTCCGCGGTTTCGTCAAAGCGGACCGAACTACGCGGGTCTGATTCTCACTGGATGTGAGATACGTAGGCAAACCTCATCGGTTCCGGCCACTATTTTTACAAAAATCCAAAAATATTTTTCTTTACCTACTTCGTCAGAAGTCCTTTTTATAGAAAATCTCAAATAAAGTAATAACAAGTTATTTTTTGAAACCCAAAAAATATTTTTTCTTCGTAGAAATCTTTCATTAAAAAGAAAGAAGACAAATCAAATCAAAATCCAAAAAAAATATTTTCTACCTTTTATTTTTCACAATTTAAAAAAGAAATCGAAAAAGAAAAAAAATATTTTCCTTTACTTCCTCCTATAGAAAAATCTTTCTTTGAGACCCCATTTTTTAAAAATTCAAAAGTATTTTCCTTTACTTCTTTCTATAGAAAAGTCTTTCTTTAAGACCCAAATTTTCAAAAAAAAAAAACCTTTTAATTCCTTCTTTAGCAGTCTTTCCTTAGAAAAAAGTACCAAATAACAAATTTTAAAACAAAAAAAAAATATTCTTTCATTTTAGAAGTCTTTCTTTCGAAAAGAAAATCAAATCAAAATCCAAAAAAAAATTATTATATTTTTCTATTTTTTTTAGATCTTTTGTCCCCAAAAATTCAATAAAAAATCCGAAAAATATAAAAATTATTTTCTTTCTTCTTTAAAAGTCCTTTCGGAAATTCAAAAAAAAAAAGAGTTAGGTAGGTTATTTACTTTATTCCCAATCTTCCCGAACTACGCAAGATCTTATTCATGCAGCGTCATGATATGTAGGCAATCCTCATCGGATTCGATCATAGGCAAAAAAAATTAAAAAGAGAGAGAAAGAAACAAAGTAAAAAAAAGGAGAGAAAAAAAAAGAGTGACAAAAATAACTGAGAAAAACAAAGAGCGAAAAAATGAGAGAAAAGAAGAAAGAAAAAAAAGAGTGATTATTCTAAATGCTTGTTTTTTTTTTTTTTTGAAATAAAAGCCAATTAAAGGTGGTCGGTTTGTTGGTTTGCAATGGAACAAGCACCACTGTCGTTGATCCAAAGTCACGAAAACGCAAGTAAGCGAGTTGGCAGTAAAAATTAAAAATGGAAGCAAATGTGGGGTTGATTCTACCAGATTTGAGCAATAAAACATGGCCTGCTCGGGATGATTTGATGATGGGGAGACAAGAGAAGTCATCCAAGTTCTTTGACAAATTAGTTACCGTGAAAATTCTCATGTTGTCAATCCTGAAATCCGACAGTCAATATGGGGAACAGTTTGATCAAAGTCAAAATTTGAGTGCTGAATCCATAACAATAAAATGGTTGAATGCCATAATAGTGATAATGTGCAACTTTGTGGCTAAGATGTCGCTTAGCAACTGGAAAGTCACTCTTCTTTTAGCCATGGTAGCTTATTTTGTTGTCTTTTCTTCTACTTTTTGTGTCATCGGACCTTTCTATCCTTTATTTTAAGAAAAAGCAAAGCAAAAAAAAAAGTCACTCGTTTTGTGTCCATTTTGTGCATAGTTATTTTCACGCTAGTTCTAGTGACATGACATGCATGCGAAAATTTTGGCCAGATCTTAGAAAATTGATTTAAGCTTGAATGAGATAAGTGAGAAAGAGATACTTTTGTAAATGAATAGAGACATGAAATATTTGGAAAATAAACATGAGCCAAGTTTATATGGAACAAAAGTAGTCATGCTCATGATATTTAAGGATTTCTACCTTTTGAATCATTAAGAAGATCGGACTTAAGGATGATCAGACGAATTGAAGTCTATTTAGCACTAAGAGATAGAAAGTGTTTTAAAAAAAAAAAGAAGGTATATTCCAGACAACTCGAAATGGATAAGTTTAGTGGAAAAATGCATCTTCTACATCAAGACAAAATCCAAGAAAAAGTCACACAAATTGACAAGGGTCATTCACCGCGAGAAAAGTATTGCTCATATAGCTTTACACTGAAAAAGACCCAGAAAGCAACATGTCATCAATGTCGTGATTTTGAAGGGTTTACATGATTGACATTCTCGAGGCTAGGAGGCCTTTTTTCTGCTATCCAAACACTTTATACCCTTTGTTACCCCTTTTGAGCATGTGTTATTTTCTTTGACCACCCTCTTTTGGAATCAAGTTTAGAGTCAAGAGTAAAAAAAAACAACAAAAAAAAAATAAAAAGAAAAGTCTCTGCCCCAAGAGTACAAACTGGGGCAAATCTTAAATAGTTCAAGTGCAAAAAAATAAGAAAAAAAGAACAGTCAAAGTCCATGCCCCCATAAAATAAAAGCTTGGGCAATTTGTTTTGAACAAAAAAAAAGAAGAAAGAAAAAAAAAGTAGAGAGAAAGAAAAATGAAATGAAAAAAAGGGAAAAGACAAAGAAAAGAAAGAAAGAAAAAAAAATATAGTTAGGTCAAATGTTTGAACTACGTTAGACCTGATTCCTTAGAAAAAAGGATACGTAGGCAGCCTTACACGGTTCGGTCCAACCAAATAAGAGTCAAAGAAAAAATAAAATAAATAAAATCCTCAGTAGCTAAAATTGGGGCAGGAATTTTATTTCACTTTTAAAAAGAGTCGATTCCAAAAGTTGTAAGTCTATTAACCCCTCATTTGAGTCTACTTTAAGCCTTCATGCCAACCCTCCTTTCCAACCCTATCCAAAAACCTTCCAAATAAAGACCTCCCGATATGCCTTCAAGAATGCTAAGAGAAACATGCAATGAGCAACGGTTGTCATGCGACATAGAACACTGTCAGTTGCTTGCCCATGAAAACATGGAATGAGCAACAGTTGTCACATGACAGGAACATTGCCAGGTTGGTCACACAAGAAAGCAAAAAAGAAAAGAAAAAAAAAGAGGAAATGAGTGAGTCTTAATAGTGAAAATCCTCACGGGCACTGTAAGGCGCATGTATGTAGAGAAAAATAAATGAGAGAGACTTGTTGGTGAAAACTTCTCGGGGCACCACTAGTCGAAAGTGAGCCGTGAAGTTGATGCGAAGAATTGGCATAAACAAGCCTGACTTCAAAGGTCATAAGCGTGGTGAAAGGGAAGATTTGATCAGTTTGATAGATCGGCCATTAAATCCAAAATGCATGTCATGATCACTAAGGCTAGTTACCGCAAAACAAAACAAAAATAAAAAAAACTCTCTTCCTTTGTCCTTCCGACAGGGGCATTGCTTGTTAATACTTGTTTCTTTGCATCATTGTGTTCTTCACTCTGAGTCAGTCCTTGTCAAAACGAGCAAGAAAAGATTTTAAAATCTGTTACCAGCTTTTCCGCTGCACAAAGTGAATTTGTCCAGCAATTCAAGGTTACAGTCAACATGCATTGAGGATTCATGCAGAGATTTCCCCCCAAAAGACCCTTGTCAGCCTACTTGGCGCAAGAAAAGATAACTTGTGATTCCCTCTGACAATCAAATTGCTCCAAAAGGCAAGAAGCCATTCAAGATATCAGAAAAGCTCGCCTAAGCAAAGATCTCCTGTTGGGATAAGTCTGACTGAGCCACAAACAGGGTTGATGCATAGCAAACGTCTCTTGAAACCGACTCAAGCTGATTGAGCAAAAGCCAAGCTGCCCAGGACTCAAGGCCACAAACCGACCACAATCTTTTAAAACTGAAATAAAATTCTTTGTTTGAAACAGGAACAAAGCAGTGCAAGAAAGTTGGTTCAAAAACAAAAAAAAAGGAAAAAAAAAGAAGAAAAAAAAATTGATAAAGGTAAGTCTCTCGAATCTTTGCCTTTATTTGTGTGCATAAAGTGTTTCCATTGCTCTTCACATGTTTCCCCCTAGGATAAAAAGTCCTAGTCTGATAGATTTTCCCCCAAAGAAATCTTAGTCTGATGAATTTTCTCCTAGGATCGAGATCTTAGTCCGATGAATCTTTCTCCTAAGATAGAAGACCTAGTCTGATGAACTTTTTCCTAGGATAGAAATCTTAGTCTGATGAATCTTTCTCCTAAGATAAAAAAAAAGACCTAGTTTGATGAATTTTCTCCTAGGATCAAAATCTTAGTCCGATGAATCTTTCTCCTAAGATAGAAGACCTAGTCTGATGAATTTTCTCCTAAGATCGAATCTTAGTCTAATGAATCTTTCTCCTAAGATAGAAGACCTAGTCTGATGAACTTCTCCTAGGACAGAAATCTTAGTCTGATGAATATTTCTCCTAAGATAACAAAAAGAGACCTAGTCTGATGAATTTTCTCCTAAGATCGAATCTTAGTCTAATGAATCTTTCTCCTAAGATAACAAAAAAAATGAATGACCTAGTCTGATGAATTTTCTCCTAGGATCAAAATTTAAGTCTGATGAATCTTTCTCCTAAGATAACAAAAACAAATGACCTAGTCTGATGAATTTTCTCATAGGATCAAAATCTTAGTCTGATAAATTTTTCTCCTAAGATAGAAAACCTAGTCTGATAAACTTTCTCCTAGGACGGAAAACTTAGTCTGATGAATCTTTCTCCTAAGATAAAAAAAAGAACCTAGTTTGATGAATTTTCTCCTAGGATCAAAATCTTAGTCTGATGGATCTTCTCCTAAGATATCAAAAAAAGACCTAGTCTGATTAATTTTCTCCTAGGATCGAAATCTTAGTCTGATGAATCTTTCTCCTAAGATAATAATAAAAAAAGACCTAGTCTGATAAATTTTCTTCTAGGATAGAAATCTTAGTCTGATGAATCTTTCTCCTAAGACACCAAAAAAAAAAATCTTAGTCTGATGAATCTTTCTCCTAAGATAACAAAAACAAAAGACCTAGTCTGATGAATCTTTTTCCTAGGATCGAAATCTTAGTCTGACGAATCTTTCTCCTAAGATAGAAGACCTGGTCTGATGAACTTTCTCGTAGGATCAAAATCTTAGTCTGATGAATCTTTCTCCTAAGATACAAATACAAAGACCTAGTGTAACGACCCGGTCGGTCGTTACGTAGAACCCGCATAATAATTATTGTTATGGACTTGTTATAGATTGGTTATACTGTTATTGATGTGTTAGAGTTGGTAGGCCTGAAATCAGAATGGTTGTAGTGAGAGTGTAGGCATTCAGCCTTTAAAAATAGCCTTAAAATGGGAAAAGTCAACTAAGAGTTGACTTATTGGTAAACGATCTCGGAATGCTGATTTTATGGTTCGAATAGCTTTGTTAGGTGATTTGGAATTTAGGAGTGTGTTCAAAATATTTTTGTGATGTCCGGTGTAGAATTAGGCTTGAATTGACGAAAGTTAGTTTTGGCGATTTCTGGTCGGCAGTGGAAAATAGGCTATCGGGGTCGGAATGGAATTCCGACAGTTGGAGCAGGTTCGTAATGTCATTTTGGATGTGTCTGCAAATTTTCAGGTCAATCGGAGTTGTTTTGGGTAGTTTCGGCATCGTTGGTGGAATTTAGAAATTTCAATGTTCATAGGCTTGAATTCGATGAGTTTTTGGACTTTTGGTGTTGTTTTTGATGTTTCAAAGGGTCGACTAAGTTTGAATGATCATATATGATGCGTTGGTATGTTTGGTTGGGGTCCCGAGGGGCTCAGGCTTGATTTCAGGTGGCGAACGGGGAATTTAGACTTGGCAAAATGCAGCTTTAGTTGTTGTTCTGATGTTTTTGCAACTGCGGGAGGGGAGCCGCAGGTGCGGTCCCGCAGGAGAGGACTTGGATCCGGAGGTGCGAGAATGGGCTAGGTTGAGGAGTTCCGCAGGTGCGAGGAAATTTTCGCACCTGCGAGGTCGCAGGTGCGGATTTGGTTGGTCCCAGATGAGACCTCAGGTGCGGAAGGATCATCGCACATGCGAAGCTGCAGGTGTGAGAAATGAGTCGCAAGTGCGAAATTACTGTGCAGTAAGTATAAAAAAACCAGCCTTCGCGAATTGTAACCATTTTTCTCAATAGTTTGTCTGGGTTTGAAGCTTTTGAAGGGTTTTTGAAGAGGGAATTCGATAGTTCTTCGTGGAGGTAAGATTTTTGTACTCTAAACTCGTTAATACATGATTAAAGGTCAAATTAATGGTGCAAATATTGGGAAAATCATTGGAAAAGGGGTAGTTATGGCTTGGGATTAAGAGGCTTTAGAATGAGGATTTGAGGGGTCATTTGGACTCCGATTGCAGTGTTCTTAGTATGTATAGACTCGTGGGAGGATGAGGATTGTTGTACTGTAAATTTTATCGAATTCCGAGACGTGGGCCCGGGGGCCGGGTTTGATCAATTTCGGGATTTTTGAGTATTTTTAATAGATTTTGATTAGGATTCACCTCTTAGCATATAGTAATGATGTACACTTGATTGTTGGTAGATTTGGAGCGCTCGGAGGTCAAATTTCGAGGCAAGGGCACTACGGAGTAGTGGTTTAGCCGGTTTTGAGGTAAGTAACGTCTTTAACCTTGGAACTGAGGGTTCGAAACCCCAAATTATCTGATAATTGATGTTAATTAAGTTGACGCACTTGCCAAGGGACGGGACCAAATGTTTGTAGCCTAGATCGTCCCACGGCATTGTCTAATGGCTGATTCACACTGATACTTGTACTGCGAAGGCGGAGATTTCCTTGAACATATTAGAAATCATGATAAGTGTAATTGCTAAGGCTTCATGCCAATGTGTTTAGACTGAAACGGTCAATTGTTGTTGTCTCTATCTGTAGTCATTTACTACCATGCACTCACTCCTGTTGTAGCATACATCTTAATGCTTCAGTCTCAGCATTTGTTAATTATATTGCATTATCATTGTTTGGGTAGAATTATACATATTTGAGAGCATTGTGAGTGAGACTTGAAAGTGTTGACTGAGTGAGGCCTAGAGCCGAATTTGTGAGACGGTTATGAGATCGGACTGCACATCGCAGCGATCCTTGAATCATACCTTCGTTGGTTTGATATAGCGCTTGGGCTTAAGAAGCCCCTCCTGAGTCTTTACACCCCCCAGTGAGCGCACATATATTAAGGGATGGATCTTCCCTGGACATGAATCTTGTCCGAGTGATATGTTCCGGAGATGGATCTTCTCCGTGGTGTCTTGTTCCGGAGATGGATCTTCTCCGTGGGGCTGGATTGGCCTACCTTTTTCCTTAGTACCGAGTGACTACGTCACTATGTTTATCCATATTCTGGGATGGATTTTCCCTAGGCCTGATGGCCAATTCGAGTACTGAGTGGACTTCCTTATGAGAGTGGATACTGTATACATAGCATTCATGATTTTACATGAACACATACAAGTTTACAGACATAACTCGGTGCAATTCGCTTATTTTCTACTATATTACTGTCATGTTAAATCTATATGTTGTTGTTCAAATTATCGGAGGTTTAGTCCGTCACTACCTCTCAGCCCATAGGTTGTTTTCGTTACTTATTGAGTTGGTGTATTCACGTTATACCCTGCACCGCGTGTGCAGATCCAAGTACATTGAGATCCAGCTCTAGTCAGTGAGTCGCAGAGTTTCATCGGAGTTGACGAGGTAGCAGCTGGTGACCGTGATCTCGTCATCTCTTTCTTTTCTACCTGTCGCATTTACTTTCAGACTATGTTGGTCATTTCTTTTGGGTTTTGTTTATGTATTAGTAGCTCATGATTGCGTGACACCGGATCTGAGGCTGTAGTATTTAAATTTTGTTTTCCTTCCTTAAATTATTTCCAAATTATGAATTTCCACTATTAATGATTTGGATTTATTAAAAATGAGCATTTTCTCCAATAACTGAACTTAGAACTGTTATAGTTAGGTGGCTGGCATGGTTCCACGACAGGTGCCATCACGACTCCGAAATTGGGTCGTGACAAGTTGGTATCAGAGCTCTAGGTTGAATAGGTCTCACCAGTCATGAGCAGGTTTAGTAGAGTCTTGCGGATCGGTACAAAGACGTCTGTACTTATCCTCGAGAGGCTACAGAACCCTTAGGAAAATTCTACATTTTTGAATTCGGTCTTGCGACTCTGTTGAACTCTGGAACTAAACTTCTATTGTTTACGTTCTCTCACAGATGGTGAGGACTCGTGCTATCGGTAGTGGTGATCAGACACCAGCAGGACCAGCTAGAGGCCGAGGCCGTGGCAGAGGGAGGGGTACAACCCGCACAGCAGCCGGGGCAGCACCTGTGGACCCTCCCATTGATCAGGATCAGGTCCTCGCAGCTGAGATTCCAGTGGAGCAGGCTCAGGCACCAGCAGTGCCCATTGTGATTCCGAGGCTTTAGGAGACCCTAGCTCAGATTTTGACGGTGTGCACCAGCTTGGCACAGGCCGTTGCGTTGTCCACTACTGCTACTACTTCTCAGGCTGGGGGTGGCATTCAGACTCCAGCTGCCCGGACACCTAAGCAGGTCACCCAGGGACTTCAGACACCTGGGGCAGTCCCAGCACAGCCGATTGCTCCATTACAGGATTATGTGGTTCCAGCCTTAGCTGATGATGAGCAGCGTAGGTTGGAGAGCTTCAGCAGGCTCCAGCCTCCTACTTTTAGTGGTACTGAGGGCGAGGACGCCCAGGCCTTCTTGGATAAGTGTCAGAGGATACTACGCACAACAGGGATACTAGAGGCCAGCGGAGTTCCATTTACTACTTTCCAGTTCTCAGGAGTTGCACTTGCTTGGTGGGAGGCCTATGAGAGGCGTAGACCCACTGATGCAGCACCCCTTACATGGCACCAGTTCTCCATTCTCTTTTTGGAGAAGTATGTACCACAGTCTCGCAGAGAGGAGCTGCGCAGAGAGTTCGAGCAGTTGCGTCAGGGAGACATGACTGTGACGCAGTATGAGATGAGGTTCTCTGAGTTAGCCTGTCATGCCATCTTGCTAGTTCCCACAGACCGAGAGATGATCCGGAGGTTTGTTGATGGTCTTACTTATCAGTTACGGATCTTTTTGACCAGGGAAAGGGTATCTGGGGCTTCTTTTAAGGAGGTAGTTGACATAGCCAGGGAGATTGAGTCAGTGCGCCTCCAGGAGCGTGTTGAGAGGGAGGCCAAGAGGCCTCGAGGATCTGGCAGTTATGGTGGTGTTCACTCTGGAGGTCAGACTCAGTATAGCAGAGGTCGTCTGTTCAGACCTCCTCAGCCAGCTCGTCCAGTTTAAAGTGGTACTTCATCTGGACACGGCCCTCGTAGTTCTCATCCAGGTCGTTCATCATTCAGTGCACTTCTAGCTCAGAGCTCATCCAGGCCACAGTCAGTTCAGGGTTCTTCAGCACATGGTTCTTCTAGCAGCTACTCTGGTTCCAGGGGTTCCCTTCAGTCCCCACCGCCTTTTGCTGAGAGGGGTTGTTTCGAGTGTGGGGATCCAGGGCACATCAAGAGGTATTATCCCCGCCTTTCTGGTAGTTCCTATCAGCAGAGGAGCCAGCCTCCAGCTTCAGCACCAGTTTCTACACCACCCGCCCAAGCAGCCAGGGGTGGAGGTCAGTCAGTCCGAGGCTGCCCTAGAGGGGGAGGTTGATCAGGTGGAGGACAGGCCCGTTTTTATGCACTTCCGGCCAGACCAGATGCCATAGCTTCAGATGCAATGATTACAGGTATTATTTCGTCTGTCACCGAGATGCTTCGGTATTGTTTGATCCTAATTCTACGTATTCATATGTTTCATCATATTTTGCACATTTCTTGGATATGCCCCGTGAGTCTTTGAATTCAGTTGTTCATGTGTCGACTCCGGTGGGGGATAGTGTTATGGTGGATCGGGTGTACCGGTCTTGTGTTATATCTATTGGGGGTTTGGAGACCCAGGCAGACTTATTATTGCTTAATATGGTTGACTTCGATGTGATATTGGGCATGGATTGGCTATCTCTGTGCCATGTTGTTCTTGACTGTCACACCAAGACTGTGACCTTAGCCATGCCCGGATTGCCAAGAATTGAGTGGAGAGGTTCGGTGGAGTATGCACCTAGTAGGGAGATTTCCTATCTAAAGGCTCAGCGTATGATTGGGAAGGGATGTGAGTCTTATCTGACCTTTGTGAGGGATGTTAGTAGTGAGGCTCCTTCTATTGATTCTGTTCCTGTGGTCCATGAGTTTCTAGATGTATTCCATGTAGACCTGCCAGGCATGCCACCTGACAGAGACATTGATTTTGGTATTGACTTGTTACCAGACACCCAACCTATCTCTATTCCACCGTACCGCATGGCCCCAACAGAGTTGAAAGAATTGAAAAAGAAGCTTCAGGAACTCCTAAATAAGGGGTTCATTCGGCCTAGTGTGTCACATTGGGGTGCACCGGTGTTGTTCGTGAAAAAGAAGGATGGGTCAATGCACATGTGTATCAACTATAGGCAGCTGAACAAGGTTACGGTGAAGAACCGGTATCCTTTGCTTCGTATTGATGACTTGTTTGATCATCTTAAGGGAGCTAGGGTGTTCTCCAAGATTGACTTGAGGTCTGGGTACCATCAGCTGAAGATTCGGGATTCTGATATTCCGAAGACTACTTTCAGGACCAGCTATGGTCATTACGAGCTTTTGGTTATGTCATTTGGGTTGACCAATGCCCCAGTCGCGTTCATGCATTTGATGAACAGCGTGTTTCAGCCTTACCTTGATTCATTCGTCATTGTGTTCATTGATGATATCCTGGTGTATTCTCGTAGCCAGGAGGAGCACGCTCAGCATTTGCGGGTTGTATTGCTAAGGTTGAGAGAGGAGAAACTTTATGCAAAGTTCTCCAAGTGTGAGTTCTGGCTCAGTTCGGTAGCTTTCTTGGGTCACGTGGTGTCTAGTGAGGGTATTCAGGTGGACCCGAAGAAGATAGAGGCGGTGCAGAGTTGGCCCATACCGTCCTCAGCTACAGAGATTAGGAGTTTCCTTGGGTTGGCAGGCTATTACCGTTGCTTTGTGGAGGAATTATCTTCTATTGCTTCACCACTGACCAAATTGACCCAGAAGGGTGCTCCATTCATATGGTCCGATGAGTGCGAGGAGAGCGTTCAGAATCTCAAGTCAGCATTGACCATAACTTCAGTATTAGTTTTGCCTACTGGTTCGGGTTCCTACACAGTCTATTGTGATGCTTCTAGTGTTGGCTTGGGAGCGGTTTTGATGCAGGACGGTAGGGTGATTTCCTACGTGTCCAGACAGTTGAAGGTGCACGAGAAGAACTATCCAGTGCACGATCTTGAGCTAGCTACCATTGTTCATGCTTTGAAGATTTGGCGTCATTATTTGTATGGAGTACAGTGTGAGATCTTTACGGACCATCGTAGCTTGCAGTATCTGCTGAAGCAGAAGGATTTGAATCTACGTCAAAGAATATGGTTGGAGCTTCTTAAGGATTATGACCTCACCATTTTATATCATCCGGGGAAGGCCAATGTGGTGGTCGATGCCCTGAGTCACCGAGCAGGGAGTTTGGGGAGTTTGGCCTATCTTTCAGCAGCAGAGCGACCTTTGGCACGTGATGTTCATGCCCTAGCAGGTCAGCTTGTGATATTGGATTTGTCAGAGCCTCCACAGATGGTAGCTAGCATGGCTTCCCGATCTTCTCTCTATGATCAGATTAGAGCACGCCAGTACGATGACCGGCACTTGTTGGTTCTTCAGGACAGGGTTCGTCGAGGTGATGCCAGGGATGTGACTATTGGTGATGACGGGGTTATGAGGATGTAGGGTTGTATTTGTGTGCCCGATGTAGATGGCCTTAGAGAGATGATATTAGCAGAGGCCCATAGCTCGCGGTACTCCATTCATCCGGGTGCCGCGAAGATGTATCAGGATTTGAGGCAGCAGTATCGGTGGAGGCAGATGAAGAGGGATATTGTTGAGTATGTAGCACAGTGTCTCAACTGCCACCAGGTCAAGTATGAGCACCAGAGACCAGGTGGATTCCTTTAGGAGATGGTTATTCCGGAGTAGAAGTGGGAGCGGATCACCATGGACTTCGTAGTTGGGCTTCCACGAACTCCTAAGAGATTTGATGCTATTTGGGTCATTGTGGATCGACTAACCAAGTCTGCGCACTTCATTCCTGTCCGTACTACTTATACTTCGGAGAGGTTAGCTGGTATCTACATCAGGGAGATTGTCTGGTTGCATGGAGTCCAGTTTTTATTATTTCCGACAGAGGTACTCAGTTCACATCTCAGTTTTGGAGGGCCATGCAGAGAGGTATGGGTACTCAGGTAGAGTTGAGCAAAGCGTTCCATCCTCAAACCGACGGGCAGTCAGAGAGGACTATTCAGATCTTGGAGGACATGTTGCGTGCCTGTGTGGTTGATTTTGGTGGCTCGTGGGATCAGTTCCTGCCACTAGCGGAGTTTGCATATAATAACAGCTACCAGTCTAGTATTCAGATGGTGCCATATGAGGCTTTATATGGTAGGAGGTGTAGATCTCCGGTTGGTTGGTTTGAGCCCGGTGAGGCTAGGTTGTTAGGCCCAGATTTGGTTCAGGATGCATTAGAGAGGGTGAAGTTGATTCAGGAGCGACTTCGCACGGCTCAGTCCAGACAGAAGAGCTACGCAGACCGGAAGGTTCAGGATGTGTCCTTCATGGATGGTGATAAGTTACTACTGAAGGTATCACCCATGAAGGGTTTTATGAGGTTCGGGAAGAGGGGAAAGCTTAGTCCCCGATTCATTGTTCCATTTGATGTGCTTCAGAAGGTTGGAGAGGTGGCTTATAGACTTGCTTTGCCACCCAACTTGTCGAGTGTTCATCCAGTATTCCATGTGTCGATGCTTCGGAAGTATATTGGTGACCCATCTCATGTCTTAGACTTCAGTACAGTTTAGCTCGAGGATGATAAGTCATATGAGGTTGAACCAGTTGCTATTTTGGCTCGCGAGGTCAGAAAGTTGAGGTCAAAAGAGATAACTTCAGTGAAGGTGCGGTGGAGAGGTCAGCCAGCGGAAGAGGCTACTTGGGAGACCGAGCGGGATATGCGGATCAAATATCCTCACTTGTTTTAGACTCCAAGTATGTTCTAGACCCGTTCGAGGACGAACGTTTGTTTAAGAGGGGGAGAATGTAACGACCCGGTCGGTCGTTACGTAGAACCTGCATTATAATTGTTGTTATGGACTTGTTATAGATTGGTTATACTGTTATTGATGTGTTAGAGTTGGTAGGCTTGAAATCAGAATGGTTGTAGTGAGAGTTTAGGCATTCAGCATTTAAAAATAGCCTTAAAATAGGAAAAGTCAACTAAGAGTTGACTTATTGGTAAACGACCTCAGAATGCTGATTTTATGGTTCGAATATCTTCATTAGGTGATTTGGTATTAAGGAGTGTGTTCAGAATATTTTTGTGATGTCCGGTGTAGAACTAGGCTTGAATTGGCGAAAGTTAGTTTTGGCGATTTTCGGTCGGCAGTGGAAAATAGGCTATCAGGGTCGGAATGTAATTCCGACAGTTGGAGGAGGTTCGTAATGTCATTTTGGATGTGTCTGCAAACTTTCAGGTCAATCGAAGTTGTTTTGGGTAGTTTCGGCATCGTTGGTGGAATTTAGAAGTTTCAATGTTCATAGGCTTGAATTCGATGAGTTTTTGGAGTTTTGATGTTGTTTTTGATGTTTCAAAGGGTCGACAAAGTTTGAATGATCATATATGATGCGTTGGTATGTTTGGTTGGGGTCTCGAGGGGCTCGGGCTTGATTTCGGGTGGCGAACGGGGAATTTGGACTTGGCAAAATGCAAATTTAGCTGCTGTTCTGATGTTTTCGCACCTGCGGGAGGGGAGCCGCAGGTGCGGTCCCGCAGGAGAGGACTTGGCTCCGCAGGTGCGAGAAAGGGATGGGTTGAGGAGTTCCGCAGGTGCGAGGAAATTGTCGCACCTGCGAGGTCGCAGGTGCGGAAGAAGGATCGCAGGTGAGGATTTGGGTAGTCCTAGATGAGATCGCAGGTGCGGAAGGATCATCGAACCTGCGAAGCCGTAGGTGCGAGAAATGGGTTGCAGGTGCGAAATCACTGTGCAGTAAGTATAAAAAAACCAGCCTTAGCGAATTGTAACTATTTTTCTCAATATTTTATCCGGGTTTGAAGCTTTTGAAGGGTTTTTGAAGAGGGAATTCGATAGTTCTTCGTGAATGTAAGATTTTTGGACTCTAAACTCGTTAATACATGATTAAAGGTCAGATTAATGGTGGAAAAATTGGGAAAAATCAGTGGAAAAGGGGTAGTTAGGGCTTGGGATTAAGAGGCTTTAGAATGAGGGTTTGAGGGGTCATTTGGACTCTGATTTCGGTGTTCTTGGTATGTATAGACTCGTGGGAGGATGAGGATTCTTGTATTGTAAATTTTATCGAATTCCAAGACGTGGGCCCGGTGGCCGGGGTTGATCAATTTCGGGATTTTTGAGTATTTTTGATAGATTGTGATTAGGATTCACCTCTTAGCATATAATAATGATGTACACTTGATTGTTGGTAGATTTGGAGCGCTCGGAGGTCGAATTTCGATGCAAGGGCACTGCGGAGTAGTGTTTTAGCCAGTTTTGAGGTAAGTAACGTCTTCAACCTTGGAACTGAGGGTTCGAAACCCCAAATTATCTGTTAATTGATGTTAATTAAGGTGACGCACTTGCCAAGTGACAGGCATGCGGGTGTTCACCAAATGTTTGTAGCCTGGCTCATCCCACGGCATTGTCTAATGGTTGATTCACACTGATACTTGTACTGCGAAGGCGGAGATTTCCTTGAACATATTAGAAATTATGATAAGTGTAATTGCTAAGGCTTCATGCCACTGAAACGGTCAATTGTTGCTGTCTTTATCTGTAGTCATTTACTACCATGCACTCAGTCCTGTTGTAACATACATCTTAATGCTTCAGTCTCAGCATTTGTTAATTATATTGCAATACATATTTGAGACCATTGTGAGTGAGACTTGAAAGTATTGACTGAGAGAGGCCTAGAGCCAGATTTTTGAGACACTTATGAGATCGGACTGCACATCACAGCGATCCTTGAATCATACCTTCGTTTGTTTGATATAGCGCTTGGGCTTATAGGAGCCCCTCCGGAGTCTTTACACCCCCAGCGAGCGCACATATATTGAGGGATGGATCTTCCCAGGACATGGATCTTGTCCGAGTGATATATTCCGGAGATGGATCTTCTCCGTGGTGTCTTGTTCCGGAGATGGATCTTCTCCGTTGGGCTGGATTGGCCTACCTTTTTCCTCAGTACCGAGTGACTATGTCACTTTGTTTATCCATATTCTGGGATGGATTTTCCCTGGTCCTGATGGCCAATTCGAGTACTGAGTGTACTTCCTTATGAGAGTGGATACTGTATACATAGCATTCTTGATTTTACACGAACACATGCAAGTTTACAGACATAACTCGGTGCAATTTGCTTATTTTCTACTATATTACTGTCATGTTCAATCTATATGTTGTTGTTCAAATTATCGGAGGTTTAGTCCGTCATTACCTCTCAGCCCATAGGTTATTTTCGTTACTTATTGATTTGGTGTACTCACGTTATATCCTGCACCTCGTGTGCAGATCCAGGTACATTGAGATCAAGCTCTGGTCAGTGAGTCGCAACAGTTTCATCGGAGTTGACGAGGTAGCAGCTGGCGACCGTGATCTCGTCATCTCTTTCTTTTCTACCTGACGCATTTACTTTCAGACTATGTTGGTCATTTCTTTTGGGTTTTGTTTATGTATTAGTAGCTCATAACTGCGTGACACCGGATCCGAGGATGTAGTATTTAAATTTTGTTTTCCTTCTTTAAATTGTTTCCTAATTATGAATTTTCACTATTGATGATTTGGATTTATTAAAAATGAGCATTTTCTCCGATAACTGAACCTAGAACCGTTATAGTTAGGTGGCTGGACTGGTTCCACGACAGGCGCCATCACGACTCCGAAATTGGGTCGTGACACCTAGTCTGATGAATTTTCTCCTAGGACAGAAATCTTAGTCTGATGAATCTTTCTCTTAAGATAACAAGAAAAAAAAAGAGGACCTAGTCTGATGAATTTTCTCCTAGGATCGAAATCTTAGTCTTACGAATCTTTCTCCTACGATAGAAAACCTAGTCCAATGAACTTTCTCCTAGGACAGAAATCTAAGTCTGATGAATCTTTCTCCTAAGATAACAAGAAAAAAAATAAAAGGACCTAGTCTGATGAATTTTCTCCTAGGATCGAAATCTTAGTCTGACGAATCTTTCTCCTAAGATAGAAGACCTAGTCTGATGAATCTTTCTCCTAGGATCGAAATCTTAGTCCGATGAATCTTTCTCCTAAGATAGAAGACCTAGTCTGATGAACCTTCTCCTAAGATCAAAATTTTAGTCTAATGAATTTTTCTCCTAAGATAATAATAAAAACTTGTCTGATGAATTTTCTCCTAAGATAAGAAAACCTAGTCTGATGAATTTTCTCCTAGGATAATTTTAAAAAAAAGGGAGTCCTGTTTTGTTACAAAAAAAGTTTGCTCATGCCTTAGAAAATAAGCGTTGGGACAATTTGTTTAAAAGAATGAATTTCTCATTAAAAAAAGAAAAAAAAATTAAAAAACAAAAATCCTTGTTGGTTCGTTTTAGCATAGGGTATACAATCACTAGTTGATTTTATTTTTCAACATAGGGTATACACTCCCTAGTTGATGATTTTTCCAACATAGGGTCTTCACTCCCTAGTTGATTCCAACATAGGATATACAATCTCTAGTTGATTTTATTTTCCAACATAGGGTATACACTCCCTAGTTGATGATTTTTCCAACATAGGGTCTTCACTCCCTAGTTGATTCCAACATAGGATATACAATCTCTAGTTGATTTTATTTTCCAACATAGGGTATACACTCCCTAGTTGATGCCAACATAGGATATACACTCCCTAGTTGATGCCGACATAGGGTATACACTCCCTAGTTGATGATTTTCCAACATAGGGTCTCCAGTCCCTAGTTGATGATTTTCCAGCACAGGGACTCCACTCCCTAGTTGATTCTAGCATAAGTTGATGCCGACATAACTCGATGCCAATATAGTGTCTCCATTCCGTGGTTGATTCCAGCATAACCCGATGAATCTCATTTCCAGACATCGGCATAACCCGATGATCTTTTCTTGACGACAGCATAACCTGTCAATTCTCTTCCAACATAGGGTCTCCAACCCCTAGTTGATTTTACCTTTGGGCATAAGGTATCCACTCCCTAGTCTACAATAACTCCGGGTGCACTGTTCCCAGCTTTTCACCGCTTTCAATAATAATGTAGTATAGATTTTCTTACAATAACTCACGAAATTTCCTAGTGAAAACTGGGGCAGAAAATTTCGTTCTTTTGCTCTTTGATTTTGTGTAGATTGCATTTTTAGGACAATGGATTCGAGACGACCAAAAGAAGACGTCTCAATTTAGAATAAAAGAAAAGAAGAAAAAGAAAAGAGTTGAACCCCAAAGTGCAGAAGCGGGAAAGACGTGGACTATTCAGGACGAGATTGAAGTCGTCCGTTCTGTATATCCTATCTTGATCCGAAAAGCTGAAGAAGATTTAACCAACACCTACAACGAACAAGTATCAAGATTCAGATCGGAGTCTGTATAAAGAAGCAGCCAAGACTCAAGATCAAGCTTCAGAAGATCCGTAGATAGGAATCTTGTAACTCGTAGTTGATAGGCTTAATTAGTCTTTTTCATTTGGATTTTGATGTAATAGCAGGACCATGAATCGGAGCCTCGGACGGAACCTCGCTCGACTATCGAACTCATCACTCAATCATTCCAAAACTTCCAGAACTACACTGACCTGACTCATTTATAGCCAAGGATATGTAGGCAATCTCCGAAGCAAGGTTCGGTCAAACCTTTTTCAAACCACTATCGCAATACATTTACCTTTCGTGCATCTTATTGTCTTCCTTTTACATATTTATTTACAATTATTAGTTCTACCCTGGTTATCAGAAACTCGGGTTCTTCCTAAAAATAGCTTTGGTCAAAGGATCTAATTCTTTGGTTAAACAAATTGGTTCCAGCTTCCCAACAAGTCAAGTGATACGAGCAGAATCAAAAGAGCCAAAGAGTCAAGACACAAAGCTTGATTCAAAAAACCTTCGAACATGTTCATAGATATAAATGAATGTTCAGGTTAAAAGGCAAAATATTAGTTACGAGGTAGAAATGTACATCTTTATACTTATTCAGAAAACTATTGTAACCAAAAACAGTTATGAAATCGTTGTACTCATACAGAAAACTGTTATCAATAAAAATAGTTACGGATCATTATCCTTGTACCTATTCAAAAACTGTTGTCAACAAAAAACAGTTACGAATGAAAATGCATCACCCTCATATTTATTAAAAAATATTATCAATAAAAACAGTTACGGGTAAAAACCCATACCTTTATAAAAATTGTTACAAACAAAAAAATAGTTATTCCCTTGTATTAACTCGAAAAAACAGTTACGTAAGAAAAACAGTTACGAAATACAAGTTTATATCAAACATGTTAAAAGAAAATAGTTGCAACATGAGTTTTAGACGATACACAAACACATGTGAAATGTTACGAAAATTCAACACAAAAAACTTTCTTTAAAAACATTGTTATAAAGAAACATGTGAAAAATTCCTATCTCTCTATTGCATCTTTACACCATTATGAAGTTGAGACGTCTTCTTCATTAAGTGTCGATAAAAAAGGGCCCTCTTTCACAAACCATGCCTACTACGAAAAAGGTACGGATAATCTAAGCATTGTATATGCAAAACTCAGAGGTAAAACTTAAACCTCAAAAATGAAGCATGCAAGAGACTTAAAGAGTGAAACAAAAACTCAACAGAAATTAAAGTCATACTTGTATTAATATATTAAAACGGAAAATAAACTAAGTATTAACTTAGTTTTGGCCGTATATAGTTTTTTACATTGGGTGCCCCTAAGTTGTCAGTTGGGGACTTAAAGGATCCAAACTTACCCCCGATGGGACTAGGGGTAACCACCAATTGAAACAAAAAAAAAGAGAGGAAGCAAGATCTTAAACTTCTTCAGACGGGGGGTTGATTTCACTGGCAGGAGGAGCAGCTTGGGATGAAGAGACTTGAGCAGCAGGAACCTCACCTTCAGGTGAAGAGAGATTTTGTCCTTGTTGAGACTTCTCAATGGTCTCTTTGGTTTTTTGCAAGTTTAGCTTTAAGTTCAAAACCACATTGGCTCATTTCAGTCAATGTGTCCAGGCGAGAGTTCATGTACGCTCAACTGACATCGACAACTGCCTTGTCTTCAAGAGCTTCGTAATCTTTCTCCCACAGCTCAACTTCAGCTCTTAATTTATCCCTCTCGGCCATGACATCATCATGAGAAGCCCTTAAATGAGCGAGAGACCTTTCCAGGAATTGAACTTTCTCCAAAGAGTTGCGGAGATCATCCTGGGTATGAGTAAGAGATTGCACAAGTTCGCCCGAATACTCCTCCTTTTGGTCCAATAAGGCCTTCAAGCTCCTAATTTCTTCAGAGGCACGGGACAGCTGCTCTGTGAATGAGGACTCTAGGAAATTCTTATCCTTGCCTGTCTGATCAGAAGATGCCTTCTCAATGGCCAACTCTGCCATCATGACCCTCACTTGCTGCTCCAAGGTACATTTCTCTTCTTCCACAGCTTACATATCGAGTTGTAATCTTTCATACTACCCTTTCCAATTATCTTCTTCAACACGCAACTCATTTACTTCCTGCTCCGTATGGGAAACACTCTTCATAAGCTCCGTGCCTATAAGATTGATCTACAAAAGGAAATCAATTAGATACGGCAAGAACATATACAAGAATGAACAAAAGAAAGTATATTTTACCTTTAAAGAGGTATGCACGATCTCATTAGCCCATGTAAGGGAACTGTGGCTGTCCAGCTTAGCTCTCTCAGTTAGACCTATTAACGGTTTCAGCCATACATCAGGCTGGCCAAACTTTTTAAAGAGGCTACCCACTACTGGAACTTCTATCATCACCTGCCTCATGTCCCCCCTGCTGGAAGACCCTACTTCTGCAACAGAAGGCATGGAAGTAGGAACAAATGCGGGAGACAAGGGCAAGGAGGTCTGAGTTGCAGAAAGAGCCACGGGAGAGAGAGCAACGACAGGAGCAGGAATAGCCATGGGAGCAGGAGTAATAACGAAAGCAGTGGAAGGAAGTTCTCTAAGAGTATAAGGAGAGAAAATAGCCATGGGAGCTTCATAAGCAACAGAGCCGAAACCTTCACGGAACAAGAGATCAACAGAATCACGTATGGGAGAGCGAGTAGCGTCCTCAGGGGCAGAAAATTCAGCTTCAAGCACGGAAGGATCAATGACAGGTGTAGACTCGTCGTCGGAGAACACCTTCCTTCTACGTGACATATGGATTAAAGAGCCCTCCTCTTCTTCCTCCTCTTCCAAGGTCCTTGACCCACTTGATTTTCTCTTTGAGGAAGAGGAGCATGAAATGATCTCCTGGGCCTTTGCCAAGGACAATTTTGGAGCAGACACTCCACGAGCAGGAAACCCAGTCAAAAGAAAAGGGTCAAATAAATCTCAAAAGAGGGAAGAAGTAAAAACAGAAACTTCACTTACCGTGAGTCTTAACTCTCCAACCAAGCCTACCGGAGAGGTACTTCCATGAACGTTCTTCTAACGGAGCGGTTAACAAAATTTTCTCTACCTAATCTCGAAAACCGGAGACATTCTTGACGGTTCCCATGATTGCTGTAAAGGAAAGAAATAGTTACGGTATTGATAGAATATCTAAAAAAAAAAGCAAGGAATGTGAGGAAAATGTACCCACGTGCAAGGTTCCACTTCTCAAGGAAGGGAAGATTTTCATCGCCTACTAAACCAGCAGTAGGAACAACAACATACCGAAGAAACCAACCTCTATCTTTATCATCCTCAGGAGTCACTAACACTCTCTTACTCCTAGCCGCAAGAGTAAAAACTCCCTGGTGGAACAACATGGGAGAATTGAGGTGAATGAGATGGTGAAAGGTGAAAGGGACCGAGGCTAAATCAGCTAAGTATCTAAGACATGCAACAACTCGCCACACGAGAGGACCGATTTGTCCCAAGAGAATTTTTAAGAATCGACAGAATTCGATAATAACCGGGTCGATGGGAGGCTTAAATCCTAATGGGAATGGATAGGTATAAACAATATAATATCCACTCTTGTAAAAGGTTATTATTTGATTACTATTGGGAACGACAACAGGAAAATCGGACTTCCAATAACAGTCCCGGCGAACAAGAGGTATCAAACCTTTAGTAATCTGGGTAGGATACTTGTCAGCACTGTCAAGAGACGACAATGAAGAAAGATGATCTTTAAGGGCCTGACTATCCCTAGCAAAAGAGAATTTTTCGGGTACTATTTCATCGACCCTCGGTTCACACAAAGGTTCTATGTGTTCTCTACCTTTAGACGAAGATCTAGAAGCCCTAGCCCTCGGAGAATATAAAGACCTAGAAGAATAAGGGGGAGTAACTTGAGAAGAGGAAGAACCCCTGGAAGGAGTAGAACTTAAACTCCTCAGCCTGCCGCCTCTCCTACTCCGCGTCGGAGCAAAAGAGGGAGTCAGATCATCTACGTTTATGACTCTCTTAGATTGGTTTGAAGAAGACATATTTACAAAGACAAGAAAAAAGTTCTTTACAAAAAAGTTTGAAAGTAGAAGTTTTTCGTGAAAGTAAAAGAAAGGAAATGGGGTATTTATACTCAAAGGCAACCGTCAAAAATGGGAAAAAACAATGATGTGAAAGTCATAATTGAAGGTGTCACTTTGTGACTGATGCAGCTGCAAAAAGCCCTAAAAGGCGCTGAATAATTGTAGAGCAAATCCGAGAATGCCACGTGGAACAATCATTAAATGGAAGTGACAAAGCGACGTCGACGTTCAGAGATGGATGCAGTATTTCGAGTGAAGCAGCGGCAAAATAATCCCGCCATAAATGAGTATCCACTTACCAAATATTAATCGATAAATAAATGGTAAGTGGGGGGACTATCTGTATTGGTAAAAAAGAGCTTCACACGTGTAATAATTCTTAATGACTCAGCAGTCTATGTGGAGCAATGAAAACACGACAGCTGGACAGGACTCTATGAAGAGATACGAAGAAAAGAGGCACGACACAGTATACCCACGAGGAAGATAGCTACGGGAATCTCAACCCGATTGAGAAGATGAAGAGACACGGTCAGAATGAATCCGGGCAGAATAAAGGGCAGATTCGGAGATCTTCAATTAATGAGCTACACGTTACACAACCTTCACCCAACAATTACAGTTACTCATTGTAACGTTACATTAATACCATAATTCATCATTAATGCTCAATCACTGAAAGGGAAAACGTTATATTAAGGAATTCCCTATATAAGGGAGTAAAATATAGCTTGTAAGGGATATTCGAACCACTATCGCAATACATTTACCTTTCGTGCATCTTATTGTCTTCCTTTTACATATTTATTTACAATTATTAGTTCTACTCTGGTTATCAGAAACCCGTTTTCTTCCTAAAAATAGCTTTGGTCAAAGGATCTAATTATTTGGTTAAACACTGCAGTGACATTAATCATTTGATCATTCTGCGGTAATGGAGATAAGTCTTTAGGGAATGCTTTATTCAAATCTATGTAATCTACGCATACTCTTCATTTATCATTCTTTTTGGGTACCACTACGGTATTAGCTAACCAATTAGGATATTTTACCTTGTGTATCGAACCAATTTTTAAGAGTTTTTTTACCTCTTCATCGATCATTTGGTTCTTGAATTGTCTTTGCTTTCTTTTCTTTTGCTTGACAGGCACGAATGATGGATCTTTATTTAGTTTATGAGTCATCACTTTTGGAGGTATACCTGTCATATCTGAATGGGACCAAGCGAAACAATCTGAGTTAGCTTTTAAATATTCAATTAACTTGCCTCTTCTCGCGCGGCTTAGCCTCGTGCCTTTAAGAATTTTTTGCTGAGGCTCCTGCTCGAACATTGGGGTAGCTTTGAGCTCCTCGGTAGTTGTTTTAGTATGCTCGTCTTCTTCTGGCTCCTGAATGACATCATGTCTGAAATCCATGTCCGTATGTTTTGATGTTGCCTTTCTCGTGGCTTCCTTCTTCCGTACCTATTTGGGTACCAGTTTCTTCCGTACTTCTTTGGGCGATTTCCTCGTATTTTCACTCTTCCTCTACCTTTTTTTTGTTAGAGTATACTATCGAATTTATATTCCTTGAGGTCTGCTGATCACCTCGAATATGTTGAATTCCCCATTTGGAAGGGAATTTTATTACCTGATGTAAAGTAGATGGTATTGCTTCCATGTCATGGATCCATGGTCTCTCCACGATTACGTTGTAAGCCATATCGGTGTCAATGACTTGAAATTTCGTATTTTTGATTACTCATTCTGCATAGGTACTAAGCTCAATTTCTCCTTTTGTTATGACCGTAGAGTTGTCAAACCCAGATAAGGCTCGTGCTTTTGGGATTACTCGATCCTCCATTAGCATTTCTTCCAAAACTCTTAAGAAAATAATATTGACTGAGCTACCTGGATCAATCAATACTCTTTTTACATTAGTATCATGTATAAGTAGGCATATTACCAGTGCGTCATTATGAGGAAGCAACAATCCGTCGACATATGCATTATCGAATGATATGTTGTCTGTTTCCATGTCTTCACGAATCCGCTTCCCGTGTGTAATTGTGAATTTTGTTGTTCTTTTGCAAATTACTCTGTTCACCTCCTCTCCTCCGTGTATCACATTCACTATTCTCTTTGGAGATGGTGGTTTTGGGGGCTCTTGCCTATTCTTCATATATGCCTGTTTACCTTTTTCACTAAACAGTTCTGTTAGATAGCCTTGTTTTAATAATTGTTCCACCTCACCTTGAAACAATTTGCAATCTGATGTTCTGTGTCCATGATCGTGTTGGAATTCACACCAGAAGTCTGGATTCCTTCTGTTTGGATTCGATCTCATTTCTTTGGGCCATAGAACTTTATCGCCCATGTTTCTCAGTACTGTAATTAATTCAGAAGTACTTACATTGAAGTTGTAGTCTCCGACTCTTGCATTACCTCTATTTTGTTCCTCCCGATCCTTTCTGGATCTTGAAGAGGATGAGCTCGTATCTCTATTTGACGGTCTATATTTCGACCATGTGTTTTCAAACCTGGAACGAGTTTCTCATCCCGAAGGTCCCATATATGGGTCGTACATGTTCTTACCAGTTCTCCTTTCTGGTTCGGAGCGTCTAGAACTAGTTCGATCTTCAACTTTTGATTGAGCAATGGTGTCTTCTTCTATTCGTAGCTTGGTGTTGTACCTGTTATAGACATTGTTCCATGTCGTGGCTGGGAATTCTCTCAAGCTTTCCTTGAGTCTTCTTGTGGCTTCTGAGCTTCTGTCATTTAGATTACTTGCAAATGCCATTGCTGCCCAATTGTCAGGTACCCTTCGTAGCAGCATTATTTCTCGTTGGAACCTGTCTACAAATTCACGGAGCAACTCCGCATCTCCTTGTATTATTTTGAATATGTATTCCATTTTTTTCCGACTTTTTGTGCACCGGAATGTGCTTTATGAAAGAATCTGCAAGCTCAGCAAAAGAGTCAACAGAATTATTGGGTAGAAGAGAATACCATGTTAGTGCTCCTTTGGTGAGTGTCTCTACGAACTTCTTGACCAGTACTGACTCAATTTCTCGTTTAGTCAGGTCGTTGCCTTTTACTCCTGTAGTAAAGGCAGTTATATGATCACGTGGATCGGTTGTCCCATCGTACTTGGGAATATCAAGAATTTTGAATTTCTTGGGAATAGGCAAGGGTGTTGCGCTTGGCTTCCAAGGTTGTTGAGAATATCTATCAATGTCAATGCCTTTGATGACAGGTGGTACTCCAGGAATTTGCTCGATTCGATCATTTTGTTCCTTCACCTGTTTCTGCAAGGTTAGTAATAAAGATTTTAATTCTGGATTATTGGACATACATGGTCTTGCTTCGAGGGACTCATTTAGAGTGCCTCTACTTCCTGAGTTTGCTAATCTGGATTGTGGATTTTCCACAGTTGCGGTGTTGTTAGGAAAGGTGTAGGTGATGCAGCTGGTAGTCCCCTCATGAAAGCTTGCAAAGCTTGAGTCACATATTCTCCAACCATTTGCTTTACAGGATCTTGATCTCCTGTTTGTTCATTTCCATTGTGATTATTATTTTGAGTCGTAGATCTCTCTAGGGAATGTTCCCTTGAGCCTCGTGGGGATCTTGAAAGGGATGGAACTAGAGTTCCAACCCTCTGTTGGTTGTTGTCGTTGGTGTTCGACATAATTCACAGAATGTTGTTTGAGCAAAAATAAAGATTATCAGATTTCCCAGTAACGGAACCAATTTGTTTAACCAACGAATTAGATTCTCTGCCAAAGTTATTTTAAGAAGAACACGAGTTTCTTATAACCAAAAGAATATGGAAACAATTGTAAGCAAATTCGTAAATAGAAAGCAATAAAGATGCCTAAAAAGTAAGTATATTTCAATAGTGGTTCTGAACGTGTCCTTATTATAGGGAATTTCTTAATATAACGTCTACTCTTTTCAGTGATTGAGCATTAATGACTAATAATGGAATTAATGTAACGTTACAATGATTAATCATAATTGTTGCGTGAAGATTATGTAACGTTTGGCTCATTACTTGAAGATCCCCTAATCTTCCCTTTATTCTGCCTTGATTCATCCTGACCGTGTCTCTTCATATTCTCAATTAGGTTGAGATTCCCGTATCTTATTACTCCGTGGGTATGCTGTTCCGTTCCTTTTTATCTCGTACCTCTTCATAAAGTCTCGTCCAGTTGTCATGTTGTCATTGCTCCATATAGATTGCTGAGTCATCATAATTATTACACGTGTGAAGATCATTTTTACCAACACAACTACCCTCCTCGACCCCACAGTGTGGGATAATACTGGGTATGTTATTATTATTGTTGTTATATATATATATATATATATATATATATATATATAATAAATAATTTTAATTTTACTCTTGAAAAAAATTATTATTTTCGATCAATTTGCTAATCTTGTTTGAGCTTTCTCAAATGAACTTGTGAATAACTTTTCAATAATAAAAAAAACTCTAGACTTTTTTAAGGATTATAAGTGATTGCTGAAATCGGAAAAAAGCATGATAAACTACGAATTTAAGTGATTGAAATAAATTTTTAGTTGAGTATATTGACTGATGATTAAGAACTTATCCAATGAGAGATGCCATGGTGTATGTTGTTCGATGATGATATAGTCCTGATTGATGAGACGCGAGGCGGCGTTAATGTGAGTTTGGAGGTATGGAGGCAGGCCCTGGAGTCTAAAGATTTCAAGTTGAGTGGGACTAAGACGGAATATGTGGAATGTAAGTTCAGCGACATGACGGGGGAAGCGGACATGGAAGTCAGGCTTGACTCACTAGATATCCTCAAGAGAGAAAGTTTGAAGTACTTAGGGTCAATTATCTAGGGAGATTGGGAGATCGACGGGATGTTACGCACCGTATTGGGGTGGGGTGGATGAAATGGAGGTTAGCGTCTGGAGTCGTGTGTGACAAAAATGTGCCACCGAAACTCAAAAGTAAGTTCTATAGAGTGCAGGTTAGACCGGACATGTTGTATGGGGATGAGTGTTGCCCAGTCAAGAATTCACATATCCAGAAGATGAAAGTAACATAAATGAAGATGTTGAGATAGATGTGAAGATATTCGCGAGAAGGTGGGCATGGCTCCGATGGACGACAAGATGTGGGAAGCGCGACTTAGATGGTTCGGGCACGTGCAGGGAGAAGCCTAGATGCCCTGGTTAGGAGGTGTGAGAGGTTTGCTTTGGTAGGTACTAGAAGAGGTAGAGGGCGGCCTAAGAAGTATTGGGGCGAGGTGATCAGACAAGACATAGCGCGACTCCAGATTTCCGAGGACATGGCTCTTGATAGGAAGGTGTGGTGGTCGAGCATTAGGGTTGTAGTTAAGGGGTAGTCGAGCGGTTTCCTTTTTGTCCCTATTTCCCTCTTTGTTCCGGCGAGTATGATAGTGTTTTGTCTAGGACTACTAGCGATTTATGTTGTGTTTCACACTTTTGCATAATATTTGTGTTACTGCTTTTCCATTTATTTGTTGTCTCTCATGTTGCTGGTATTATTTTTCGGATTTTAGTTGTTACAGATCTAGTGTCTATGAGCCGAGGGTCTCCCGGAAACAGCCTCTCTATTCCCTCCGGGATAGGGGTAAGGTCTACGTACACTCTACCCTCCCCAGACCCCACTGGTGCGATTTTACTGGGTTGTTGTTGTTGTTGTTGTATATTGACTAATGATTGAGAACTTGTATGACGACTCATCATTTAGAAACTATTAACTTTTGTTTTATCACTCAAACTTGATATTTATAATATATTATTTATATAATATTTTAAAATTCTTACTTATTGAGATACGCGTATCATAAAATTAGTATGGTAAAATGTGTGACACTCTCCTCTAAGAATCGAGCTATTAGAAAAAGGTGTACATTTATTTATTTATGTGTTCAAACATCGTTAAAATACTAATTACGTAATAAATTTCATTCTCTTCTTTTTTCCCCTCTTTGCAAGCCTTTTTCCTTTTGTGGGTGCAGAAATTAAAGCTGTGGAGGATGTTATGTGCAAGAAGTTTAACTCCACATATAATGGACAATGCTATAACGCAATTTTTTCAATTAAAATATGAATTTAAGCAATATACATCGATAATATATGTGACAACAAGTTAATTATTATTTTTATCAAATTATTAATTAAATATTAAAATTTATAATAGAAGGTAATTCAAACCGGCATTGTAACCATTTCTTAATTGAAGCAAGAATTAATGATCGTGATATATATATATATTTTAATATTCTTCTGTTTGAGTCGAGTCCGAGCGCTGGGCATGCAGCGAAAAGATATTAAATTGATCGCAAACGCAATAAATTCGTTGTTAACTTTTCATTATAACTATGTTATCTTACCAATAAAGATTGTAATGCACTAGTAAATACTCCTTCAATCTTAACTAAAAATTTTAAATTCGAGCCCGAAGTATATAGCACTTTACCGTCTAATGTGGGACTCCGGCCAGCGCGAATATAAATTTCCACAAAAATCCTCGAAATTTCCCTCCTTAATGCAGTTTGCGTTACAGTGATCCCCATTTCCCCCATGAATTTTACTTTTATTTATGTGTTGATAGTATAAAAAAAATTTGTACTATCAAATACAACAATAGGTAACAATTCATAACTTTAACATGTATTTCTTATATTTTTTCATAGTTTTAGTTTCTTAGCATATTATTTCATGTTTTGATTATAAATTTTGAACGGTAAGTCTGCTATAGATTTATAGCTCATATTGTCTAGTAACTCAAATACATTCCAAATCAAGAAAGTTTGACTAGGGATATTCATCGCGGCGAGAGTTCAGTTGAACCTAATATTTTAAAAGCCAATCATAAATATATATATAAAAATTCAATAAAATTACAATAATTGTAATAGATATGAACTCATTATCTCAAAAAATATAATGAATTAAGTTCTAATTAACAACCTTAAAAGTTTAATTCATAAAGTTTATATTTTGGATCAGACTCTGAGCGAGAAATGAAGATATTGCAGATGTGTTAAAAAATGTACTCTTTTATTGCAGAAATACATAGTACATACACAAAAGATGCATCCCATTTTTTTTTTCCTAACCATGAGTAAATACAAGTAACAGCAGGAACAATTAATTAACCTGCTTTTTTTTTAACAGATAAAAGTCTTATTCTGCACTCAAGAACAATTATTATTTAAATAAAAACATGCTTTTTAAATTTCTTGGATTTGAGCAGTATTTTTCAAGATTTCATTCAGCAGAAATATTGGCACATGCAAACATAGCCCCAATGAACACCTTGCCATTCACATTCTCCAGATGGCGATCCCTCCTTAACGCACGTGGCTTCACAATGAGCCGACACGTAACATTGTCCACTAAATGTAGAACTAAATTTCTTGCAAATTCCATCCTCCAAAGCATTAACATCTGCAATCCACAAAATGAAAAAAGGATAGAGAAAAAAGTAGAATGAATTCATATATTTGGAAGTTTGCATAAAAAATATTATAAGTTGTAATAATTAATAATCTAAAATATTTAAGAGGTATATAAATAATTACAATTAAAAAAAATTGTTTGACTCTCAAAATCTGTAATGTATCACATAAAATGGAAGAAATAATTAAATGATTATACACCCTTTATAGTAGCTTGAATTTTAGAAGAAGTTGTCGCATAATTCATCATATTATTATAGCAGACCAAAGAGTTCTCAAGCAATATCGCCGCCTAATATAAATATTAAATTTATCCCTTGAGTTAGCTGGGATCAATTTAAGGGGAACAAAACAGTTGCTTTAAATTTCGACATCTTTTTTAATACCTTAAATCTTTCTATAATAGTCTCGTTATTTTAAATTCTCTTGACTATTATTACAAAAGTATTATTATAGAGAATATATATTATAATATAATAAAAATATTAGTTTTCTTTTGAAAAAAAACTTGGTCGATACAGTAAAATATTATTATAAAAAAATGACTATTATAGAGAAGTTTGACTAAGAAACTCACTGTTTGACGCAATGAGGAGTAGGCTAAAAAGTATCACCAGAAACCTAGAGAAAGAAACATGTGATTCAGCCATATTCAAACTTCTCTTTTTATATTAAAATGTCAAATAGCAAAATAAAGAGATGAGAATTGGAATGAATTTACAGATATTTATAGGGAGAGCAAAAGTTGGGTTCTTAATCAATTCAAAGTTAGAATTAGTTGATTTCAAGAAACAACGTTATTGGTATCTTCAAAATCACCGCTAGAATCATCGCAAAGAAATCTTTTCAGCTGTTTCCATCCTTGTTATATTTGTAATTTCTTGTCTCATAGTAATGGATCTTTTGATTCGACTCTCCGAAAAACTGTCGTATCTGTATCGAATCCTCTAAAATATATTATTTTTGGAGAATTCGAAATATACCTGATGACATTTTCGAAGACTCTAAGTGATATAAGAGTCAGCAATATGGTATTTTTCGATAAATAAGAGACAGTAAAAATGCATGGTTTTCTCGTTTAGCTTTTCCTTGGATTTTTCAGTATGTTGGACTTGATACATATAAAAAGTGAAAGAAACAATATACTCTGGTGTATAATATCTCAAAAAATATATATAAGAAAACGTTTTGTAGTCGAGACTGTCTTATAGTTCTTGGTACATACAAAAGAGAAAAACGATAGAAAGTTTGCATCATAAGCTACTTTAATGAATTGGTGAATTCAAAAATTATAGTAGTATAACAAAAATACACCTTTAAAAGTTAAATGACATGTTTAATCAGATCCTAATTTATTTCAAGAATGGTTTATAAAAAATAGCAATAGAATTAATAAACTATGCGTAACCAACATATATGCTCTTAATACCTGTCACGGCTTAATTTTTCATCCGTTGGGTATCACGATAGCACCAAGTCTTAGGGACTAGATAAACCTAATATTTACTGAATAACAATAATAAAAACATCTAACAACTTTAGAAATGGAATTTTCTATAAAACTTACAATTCCCAAAACCGGTAGTACAAGTCATAACCCTTTCTAGGAGAAATTTTACATAATGAATACATCATTGTTCCGGAATAGAAGAAATAATAGAAATAAATACATTAGAGGGTGACTTCGGAGCATGCGAACGCCTGGCAGGTATACCTTGAAGTCTTCAGCCACACCAAGCATGAGCTTCTAAACTTACTCGATCCGAAGTACCTCGCTCTGCACACAAAAAAATGTGCTGAAGCATAGCATGAATACACCACGGAGGTACCCAGTAAGTATCAAGCCTAACATCGGTAGAGTAGTGACGAGGTCAGGTCAAGACTGAACATCTAAACCCGTGCAGGATATGACATAAAGCTAACAAGAAAGGAATATATAAAGAAATGCCAATAGGAAACAGTGAGCAGATTACAAACAGTAGTAACGATAAGAGAAACATGGCTGGCAACGAGAAATAACCAAGTAACTAGACAACGACATAGTTGGAATACAGACAAGGGTAAATGTGCTCAAGTAGGGAAAACGATGTCAAATCGACCAATCAAATCGTTTCTAATACACGACTCCAATAATCCCAATTCTCGAAATCTCATACCATAGATCACATCTTTCAACCTTTAACACACACGGCACCTTGTGCTCACATCTTTCCATCTCACCTTGCACGGCAAAATCCATGTGCCACTCAGTACATAATATCCGTGGCAAATGCTAATTAGGATGTTCAAGAGACTTTATGTATATATGACGAAAGTAAGACTACAACTTCTTAACCAAGTAGAAAATCAATGAAAAAAAATTGAGTTTATTTTGGAAATAATTTGGGTAATGAAAATAACTTTTTTCAAATAAATACAACATCGGATAAGGTACTGAATTTAATATAAGATTTAGAATTATAATATAATAATGATTTATTTTGAAGTAAAATAAAAACCTCAGACAGGCCAAGGAGATTAAGTTGAAAAATCAAGTGAAGTAAAATATGACAACTAGTAAAAAATGGTAAATATCGAAATAAACAACGAATTTTAACGTAAAAGTCACACAAGGCAACATGATATTAATTCTTTTATTTGTCTAAAGTCACTATATTACTAATAACTCAGCAGGACATGAGCCAATGACTCAACGTAGTAAACTCATCTAGAAAATCAATTTACCAAAATAATAGTATTAGGAAAAGAACTCAGTAAATGACGGCAAGGCGTTAAGTCAACGACAATAACTCTTCCTCGAAAAACAGTAAAGAACCGGGAATACAAAATTCTCAGTATCTCGTACGAAAAAACCGGAACCAATACAACAAACAGGGAATACAAACACAAAATATGTTTCGGCGCGTAACCCGATCCCACCATATAATATCAATATCAAAATTCACTCTTATTCCACCATATCAATTCACTCTTATTACACCTGTTGCGGCGTATAATTCGATCCCCCCATATAATATCAATGTCATGCCAATACACAAAATATGTTGTGCGCAACCCGATCCTACCATATAATGTCAATATCATAATTCACCCTTATTCCACCATATCAATTCACCCTTATTTCACCTGTCGCGACGTGCAACCCGATCCCACTAAATAATAAAAATATCACAATATAAATATCCTCCCTTATTTCACTTGTTGCGGCGTGCAACCCGATCCCCGTACAATAATATAAATCAATAACAACAATTCAGTAACTCCATTTACAAGAATTTCTACAATCAAGGGTATCAGTTCACAACAATGGAGGAACCAAATAGAACCCGGAGGAACACAACAAACATTACAAAATCCCCAAACAGGTAAGGTACATGATAACTAAGCATGCAATCACAACAATTAGGATAGGTAATAGCTAAATACAAGACATAGAAGAAACTCAACAATTAAGTGGTAACAAGACAATAAGAAAGGCAGTAACTTCAATTAAGGCATTTAAGGCCAAATAACAAGCAAGAAGTACAATTACTCAAGGCAGCATGATATTAATTCTTTTATTTATCTAAAGTCACTATATTACTAACAACTCAGTTGGACAGGAGGCAATGACTCAATGTAGTAAATTCACCTAGAAAATCAATTTACGAGAATAATAGTATTAGGAAAAAGAAATCAGGAAATGATGGCAAGGCACTAAGTCAACGACAATAACTCTTCCTCGAAAAACTGTAAAGAACCGGGAATACAAATTCTCAGTATCTCATACGAAATAACCGAAACCAATACAACAAATAGGGAATACAAACACAAAATATGTTGCGGCGCGCAACCTGATCCCACCATATAATATCAATATTAAAATTCACCCTTGTTCCACCATATCAATTCGCTCTTATTACACTTGTTGCGGCATGCAACCCGATCACACCGTATAATATCAATATCATGCCAATACACATAATATATTGTGTGCAACCCGATCCCACCATATAATGTAAATCTCATAATTCACCTTTATTCCACCATATCAATTCACCCTTATTTCACCTGTTGCGGCGTGCAACCTGATCCCACTATATAGTAACGATATCACAATATAAATACCCTCCCTTATTTCACATGTTGCGGCATGCAACCCGATCCCCCTTACAATAATATAAATCAATAACACCAATTCAGTATCTCCAGTTACAAGAATTTATACAAACAAGGGTATCAGTGCACAACAACAGAGGAACCAAATAGAACCCGGGGGAACACAACAAACTTTACAAAATCCCCAAACAGGTAAGGTACATGATAACTAAGCATTCAATCACAACAATTAGGACATGTAGCAGATAAATACAAGACGCAGAAGAAACTTAACAATTATACGGTAAAAAGACAAGAAGGAAGGCAGTAACTTAAACTAAGTCATATAAGGCCAAATAACAAGCAAGAAGTACAGTTAGGTGCTAGCAACGTCACATAAAGCATGTAAGACTAGACTGACAACGAAATACAACATATTATGAAAATTCAATTAAACACATGGGAAGACACTAGACAATCCAAATCGGTCAAATACCACATATAAACCAGGTAACGACTCGTCACCTTGCGTACACGACTTTCACAAAACAAGATAGCACAAATTACTCAATTCCAAAGGGGTAGTTTCCCCCACACAAAGTTAGACAAGACACTCACCTCAATTCGTCCAAATCAATACTCAAATTAACTTTTCCTTTGCAAATTCACCTCCGCTCAGCTCATTCTAGCCAAAGATGACTTAAATATATCAAACAATGCAAGAGAAAATAACTTTAATTAACAAAACTATGATCTTTATACAATTTACAAAAAGTCAACAAAACTCAACCCCCGAGCCCACACCTCGGAACCCGACAGAATTTACAAAACCCGAACACTCATTCCGATACGAGTTCAACCATACCAATATAATCAAATTCCGATACCAATTCGTCCCTCAAATCATCATTTTACATTTTGAAATTTTTTACAATTTCCCCCCAAATTTTCCTTTAGATTCTCATGAATTTTGATGTTAAATCTAAGGTATAATCACAAAATAGAATTGAAAATTAGTTAGAGGCACTTTCCCAATGGTTTGATACGAAAATCCTCCCTCAAAGTTTCTCATTCTCGGACCTAGGGTTCAAAATATGATAAAATAATGCAAAATCCCGAATTACACAGCTGAAAACAAGCTGCAGATGTCGCATTTGCGATCCAGGGTTCGCAATTGTGAACCCTCGCAAAATAGAAGAAGCCTTCGCATTGCGAACAAGAACATGACTGGAAAAGGTCGCATTTGCGACAAAAAGTTCGCAATTGCGAACTGGGCATCGCAATCTCGATAGAGATGTTCACAATTGCGACCACACCAGAAACCAGGAGTCTCCCCGACACGGGAATGAGCATAACTCCCTCATACGATATCCAAATCCGACGATTCTTTTTTCTACGGCTCCATAATTACAATACACATAAAATGGTTCAATAAAAACTGAATTTAGAGCTCATTTTCTCAATATATTACCATTTATTCTTGAAGAAACGACGTCGAAGCATCAACAACAAGCGCAACACAACCTAAACCTATACGAAACTCACCCAAGCCACTCGAGACCTCGTCCAAACATACCAACAAATCATGTAATACAGCGCTCGCGTGATTGGAACACTAAAATAACCTCTAGAATCATGAATTGGACGCCAAAACACGTGAAAATCACAATGAACTTCAAGAACTTCTTGAATCGCAACCAAGCATCCGAACCATATCAAATCAAATCCAAATGATACCAAATTTCGCAAGCAAGTTTCAAATGACGATACAGACCTATTCCAAGTTTCAAAACCACAATCCTGACCCGATAGCCATAAAGTCAAACCATGGTCAAACTTAGGAAAATTCTAAACCTTTAAATTTCCAACTTCCACCAAATGATGCCGAAACCTTTTACAAACATCCAAATAAACTTTCGGACGCAGTTGCTTAAAACGACCAGTCGGGTCGTTACAATACTTCTTGGACCTAACTTTGGTTTATTCAATATACGAGGGAGTCCATTACTTAAATGGCCACTCAACTATCCAAATTTATCTACTAAAGTCATTTTTCTTTTGTTTGTAAGAGCAAAGTCATTTGACTATGTGTATAGCACTCAGAAGGTCACTCAATGTCACGACCCAAATTCCCAACCCTCGGAAGCGTGATGGTGTCTAACACCATACTTGCTAAGCAAGCCAATGTTAGAGGGATTCAACACTTATAACGATTAAAACATAATACGAGGTCTAATTTTATCCAATAGATGATATCAATATAAAGTATGGAGAAATAAAGAAATTTCCACGAAACTAACACTAATATCTAGCTACCCAGGGTTTGGAGTCACAATTCACGAACTACTAAAGATTTCTACAAGTATTTGTGAAAGAAAATAAATATGTCTGTTTTGAATGAAATAAAACAGTTTAGTAATATGGATAAGACTCCAGGAATCTGCGAATGCCAGCAGATCTACCTCGAGTTTCCGTGCGAATAACCAGCTACTACTCGAAATCAACTCTGACCAGAATCTGAATCTGTACAAGAAGTGCAGAGTGCAGTATCCGTACAACCGAACTCATGTACTGGTAAGTGTCGAGCCTAACCTCGACGAGGTAGTGACGAGGCTACATCGAGGCATTTATAATATAACATGTATACAATGTTTAACAAAGAAATAAGGAAATACTAAACTAAATAAACAATAACTTGCAGTAAATAATTAAGTAACTCAGCTATCTTTCCAGATATCAGGTATAACCAATCTTTATGAAAATTTCCAAGTTGCAATTTAAATAACGATAGGAGTAGAATATGGGAAAAACAAAATAAAACAGAGAGTATTCTAGTCTTTATCATATAACCAGTAAACATGAATATTCTCCCTTATTACTCCTTATTTCGATGTGCAACCCGATCCCACATGTCCACCCTTATTGCTCCTCAATATATCACCCTTATTCCTCTTGTTGCAGCGTGCAACCCGATCCTACCTGTCCACCCTTATTCCTCATTGTTGCGGCGTGCAACCCGCTTCCACCAGACAATCACATTTCATCATTTATAATAAAGAGTTCACAATTTAGATAAAAAAGATCCTTCACAATATTTATATCTCAAATAATGTAATGGAAAGCTGTACAATTAAGAAACTCCACCAATTATTACTACACAATGAAGCCAACTGAAATGTATCATGAAACATTGACAACCAGCTCAACCATTAATGTACCACAATGAAGTTAAAGAACAATTAATACTTTCAAATAAGGGAAAACAATCTCTAACAACAACAAGTAGACAAAAACAAGTAGACATGGAAGCATCAATAATCATGGAACAATTAAGACAGGAATATAATAAGTTGGAAACGGGGAATGAAACATGCTAAATAGATAATTTGGTGGCGCATAGGTACTCGTCACCTCACCTATACACCACACAAATACAATTTCACATAGTATTTAAGTCGGGGTTCCTAATCCCTCAAGTCAAAGTTAGACCAAACACTTACTTAAATTTCGCATGTCACTCACTGCTCAATTACAACTTTTCCTTTCGAATTCACCTCCAACCCACTCGAATCTAATAATAATTAGTTCAATATCATTAACTAGTGCTAAAGGAACTAACTTTAATGAAAAACTATGGTTTTCCTAAGTTTTCCCAAAAAAGGTTAAAACTGACCCCGGGCCCGCTTGGTCCAAACTCGGGGTTCGGACAAAATTTTATTTTACCCATTCACCTCTGAGTTCGAATATACAGTTAGTTTCGAAATCCGACCCCAATTCGAGGTCTAAATTTGAATTATGTAAAATCCTCCAATTCTACCAAAACCCTCAATTTCTACAATGAAAACCCTGATTTTTGATTGAAAAGTGATGAAAAACAATGGGTAAACGAAATAAATTAGTTTAGAATCGTTTACCAACACTTCGGGGAAGAACTTGTGTATTAAAAATCTCCTCTAGGTATTCTTGGTTTGAAAATATGAAAAAAATGGCTTCTGCCCGTTTTAAGTTCTGTTATTAAGTCGCTAGACAGGCCTTCATCGCGTTCGCGATGGACCTGTCGCGATCGAGAAGCACTGCGTCCCAAAGGCCTTCGCGTTCGCGATGTACTCAATGCGTTCGCGAAGCATTGCTTCTCATGACCATCGCGATCGCGGCCCAATGGTCACGTTCGCGTAGAATAAATCGAGACTCCACTTTCCCAGGCCCATAAGTCATTGCGTTCGCAAAAGTCTGCCCGCGTTCGCGAAGGGTAGAACCCCCATTGATTCGCGTTCATGTCCAGGAGTTCGCGTTCGCGAAGAACAAACCGACCCCCAGTACATTTACTCTTCGCGATCGCGGGAGAAACTTCGTGATCGCGAAGAAGAACGCACATGTGCACCAGTAGCAGAAAAACAACAAACGTTTATAAGTCCTAAACACCCTGTAGCCTATCCAAAACTCAACCGAGCCCTCAGGGATCCAAACCAAACATGCACGCAAGTCTAAAAATGTCACGACCCGAAATCCCACATTCAGGCCGTGATGGCACCTAACGTTGAACAAGCTAGACAAGCCAACGTTTGAACTAAATAAATTCATTAACAACTAAAAGAACAAGATAACTAAGGCAACGGTGATCAACAATATGAAAGTTATCTAAGCTCAAAATAATATAGCAAGCTTCGAAATGAAACCGATAAATATAACCCAGAACCGGTGTCACATACTCACGAGTTGTCTATGAGATTACTAAATACAATGGTCTGAAATAAGTACATATGACTGTCTTTGAAACTATAGAATAAGACGGAACTGAAAGAGAAGGGTAGAAGGTGACGCCAAGGCCCACAAACGTCTGCGGGTCTACCTCGATGTCTCCTGAATGGACGGATGGAATGCTCCCTATGTCAGTGTCCACCAGGTCCGACTGCGTAGTCTGCACAACATAAAGAAGTGCAGGTGTAGAATCAGTACAACCGACCCCATGCACTGAGTAAGTGCCGAGCCTAACCTCGGTGAAGTAGTGACGAGGCTAGGACCGACAATAATATACATACCTGTGCAATTCTGTATAACAACAGGAAATATCGACGAAAATAAACAAGTAAAAACAGATACGGGGAGAACATGCTGGGGATAAAGGGGCAACAATTACTAGCATAGCAGAACAGGGTAATAACTGAAATGTAGAAGTAAAAGCAGGGATTTAATGTCTCAGAAGAGATAATGAACAACAAAAGGCACGGCATGTCCCCTCGTGAATAATCTCACAATCACTCGGCACGGAATGTCCCCTCGTTCATAAATAGTAAAATCACTCGACACAGAATGTCCCCTCGTGTATAATAAACAATCGGCACGGCATGTCCCCTCGTGCGATAAATATTCAACAATCCGCACGACATGTCCCCTCGTGCGATAAATAATCAACAATCAACACGCCATGTCCCCTCGTGCGATAAATACTCAACAATCAGCAAGGCATGTCTCCTCGTGCGATAAATAATCAACAATCAACACGGCATGTCCCCTCGTGCGATAAATAATCAACAATCAACACGCCATGTCCCCTCGTGCGATAAATACTCAACAATCAGCAAGGCATGTCTCCTCGTGCGATAAATAATCAACAATCAACACGGCATGTCCCCTCGTGCGATAAATAATCAACAATCAGCACGACATGTACCCTCGTGCGATAAATAATATAAAAGCAACAATATAATGTGAAAACTAACAATAAGAAATCTCAAGTGTACGTAAATACTCAATAAAATTCTATCTTCCCTACAAGGGACTCAACTATAACCAAACTCCCCATGTCATGAAACAACCTCAATGTATCACTTCTAAATCACCAATTACTCATAATACAAAGAATATTAAGAACACGGTATGATTCATCACATCTGACCTACGGGCATGCTTGACCACAACATATAGGTACTCATCACCTCACCTATACATTGGACAGTAGTTACACATAGCAAATAAGACTTTATACCTATTCCCTCAAGCTAAGGTTAGGCCAACCACTTACCTCGGCTCCAAAGTGCAAGTCAAGCCTCAATCACAACCTTTCCTCTCGAATCCAACTCAGAATCGGTGATATCTAGACATAATTGATTTATTAACATCAATAATCACTCAATAAACCAATTCCAAAAGCCTACTTATACATTTTCTATCATTCTTCCAAAAATACTAAAATTCGACACCGGGCCCGCTTGGTCCAAACTCGAGGTTCGGACCAAAACCCGATAACCCATTCCCCCACGAGCTCGAATATACAATTCGTTTTGAAATTTGACCCCAATATGAGGTTGAATTCCCCAAAAATTCCATAAACCTAACTCTACCCAAAACCCCCTAATTTCTACCTTGATTTCATGATTTAAGACCTAGATTCTAGTGTTTGATGAAGGATAATGGAAGAAATTAGTGTTAGAATCACTTACCCAAATGGTTATGGAGGAGAACTAGCTTAGGAATCGCCTATGGGGTCTTGGAGAAGAAGAAGTTGGTGAAATAGGAAAAATCCCGTGTAAGTATTCTGTTTTTGGGGTTAAAAAAAATAACTGGGCGAAATGCCATATGCGATCGCGGAGAAGGGGTTGCGAACGCATAGGGGTCTGGGTCTTGGTCAATGTGATAGCGGGATGATGGTTGCGATCGCGGAAGTCTACTAGCTTGAGCTCTGCGATCGCGAAGAAGGGAATATGCGATCGCAGAGGGTAATTACCCGGCTCTCACCCAGATCACCTATATCCTATGCGATCGCGGAAGGATATATGCGATCGCATAGGGTCACAGTACCCTCCCCCATTCACTCCTCTATGCGATCGCGACCTGACCTATGCGATCGCATAGAGTAATTTCTCTAACACCAGATACAACACCCTTTACACCAGATTTTTCTAACTTTTTGCACTCCGATGCCTACCTGAAAGTCACCCGAGCCCTCGGGGCTCAAAACCAATTACACACACAACCTGATAAATATCCTACAGACTTATTCAAATAATTAAACCACCAAAATACATCAAAAACAATGAATTAAACTCCAAAATCTATAGAAGTTCTTAAACTTCTAAATTTCCCATTTTTGATCTGAAACACGTCAAACCAAGTCCGTTTCTTACCAAATTTTTCAGGTAACTCATAATATATACATTGAACCTGTTCCGGGCTTCGGAACCATACTACGGGCCCGGTAACACGTATTTCACATAAAACTTCATTTTCAAAAGTCTTAATTATTTTTAGGAAACAATTTTCTTTAAAAATTTATTTCTCGGACTTGGGACCCCGGAATTCAATTCTGGGCATATGCCCAAGTCACATATTTTCCCACGGACCCTCCGGGACCGTCAAATCACGGGTCCGAGTCCGTTTACCAAAAATGTTGACCAAAGTCAACTTCAATCAATTAATTCCCATAAATTCAACTTTTTTATCATGTTTCCACATAAAGGCTTCCCGATTACACGCCCGGGCTGCGCACGCACATCGATGTGAGATTAACGAAGGCTTTCGGGGCCTCGGAATACAGTCATAATTAAATTTACATAGGATGACCTTTTGGGTCATCACAATCTCCACCTCTAAAACAAACGTTCGTCCTCGAACGGACATAGAAAGGTACCTGAATCGGGGAAAAGATGGGGATATCGGCTCCGCATATCGTACTCGGACTCCCAGGTAGCTGCCTCAACAGGCTGACCTCTCCACTAAACACGAACCGAAGGATAACTCTTCGATCTCAACTGACAAACCTGCCGAGCTAATATGGCTATTGGCTCCTCCTCATACAATAAATCCTTGTCTTACTGGACACCGCTGAAATCAAGTACATGAGATGGATCCGCAATATACCTCCGGAGCATAGACACATAAAACACCGGGTGCACGACTGATAAACTCGGCGGCAAGGCAAGTCTGTAGGCCACCTCTCCTACCTTATCCAAAATCTCAAATGGACCAATGTACCTAGGGCTCAACTTGCCCTTCTTTCCGAACCTCATCACGCCGTTCATGGGCGACACTCGAAGAAATACCCAGTCTCCTACCATAAAGGCCAAATCTCGAACTCTGCGATTCGCATAACTCTTTTGCCTGGACTGAGTTGTACGAAGTCTATCCTGAATAATCTTCACCTTGTCCAAGGCATCCAGGACTAACTCAGAACCCAACAAATCTAGCCTCTCCTGGATCAAACCATCTGACTGGAGACCGACACCGTCTACCATACAACGCCTCATACGGAGCCATTTGGATGCTCGACATGTAGCTGTTGTTGTAGGAAAACTCAGCTAAAGGTAAGAATTGGTCCCATGAACCACCAAAATCAATAACACAAGCCCGCAACATATCCTCCAAAACATAAATAGTGTGCTCGGACTGTCCGTTCGTCTGAGGATGAAATGTTGTGATCAAATCAATCTGTGTGCCCAACTCTCGCTGAAATACCCTCCAGAAATGGGAGGTAAACTGAGTACCTCTGTCTGATAAAATGGATAAGGGCACACCATGCAATCGAACAATCTCTCTCATATATATCCTTTCCAACTTCTCCGCTGAATACAAAACTGATATCGGAATGAAGTGCACTGACTTGGTCATCCTATCCACAACAACCCAAACCGCATCAAACATCCTCTGAGTCCGTGGGAGCCCAACTACAAAGTCCATGGTGATACGTTCCTACTTCCACTCGGGAAGCTGAATCTGCTGCATCAAACCACTGGTCTCTGGTGCTCGTACTTAACCTACTGACAATTCAAGCATTGAGCTACATAAGCTACAATATCCTTCTTCATTCTACGCCACCAATAATGCTGCCGCAAGTCCTGGTACATCTTTGCGGCGCCCGGATGAATGGAATACCGGGAACTATGGGCCTCTTGTAGTATCAACTCATGAATACCATCAACATCAGGTACACAAATGCGGCCCTGCATCCGCAGAACTCCCTCATCATCAACCGTAACCTGCTTGGCACCTCCGTGCCGGACTGTATCTCTAAGAACACATAAATGGCGATCATCATACTGCCTGGCCCGAATACGATTATACAATGAAGAACGGGCTACGATATGGTCCACAACACCACCGTCTCAGAAACCTCCAATCTCACAAATTGGTTGGCTAAATCCTTAACATCCAAAGCAAGAGGTCGCTCTCCGACTGATAAATAAGCAAGACTTCCCATATTGGCTGACTTCCGGCTCAAAGCATCAGCCACCACATTGGCCTTCCCCGGATGATAAAGAATGGTAATATCATAGTCCTTCAAAAACTCCAACCATCTCCTCTGCCTCATGTTCAACTCCGTTTGCTTGAATAAATATTGCAAACTCTTGTGATCTGTGAACACCTCACATGGCACACCATACAAATAATGCCTCCAAATCTTCAAGGCATGAACAATCGCTGCTAACTCCAAGTCATGAATTGGATAATTCTTCTCATTAACCTTCAACTAACGAGAAGCATAGGCTATGACCTTGCCATCCTGCATCAACACGGCGCCAAGCCCAACCCGTGAAGCATCACAATACACGGTATACGGTCCTGAACCTATGGGCAAAACTAACACTGGTGTCGTGGTCAAGGCTGTCTTGACCTTCTGAAAGCTTGACTCACACTCATCCAACCACCTGAACTGGGCACCCTTATGGGTCAACCTGGTCATCGAGGCTGCGATAGATGAAAAACCCTCCACAAATCGGCGATAATAACCCGCTAAGCCCAAGAAACTCCAAATCTCTGTAGCTGACGTGGGCCTAGGCCAATCTCTAACTGCTGAAATCTTCTTGGGATCCACCTGAATACCCTATGACGAAACCACATGGCCTAGAAATGCAACTGAACTCAACTAAAACTCACACTTGGATAATTTGGAATACAACTGACTGTCCCTCAGAGTCTGGAGGACGACTCTAAGGTGCTGCTCATGCTCATCTCGGCTGCGAGAATATATCAATATATCATCAATGAAAACAATAACGAATGAGTCCAAATACGGTCTGAACACCCGGTTCATCAACTCCATAAAAGCAGCGGGGGCATTTGTCAACCCGAATGACATCACCAAGAACTCATAATGCCCATAACAAGTGCGAAATGCCGTCTTAGGAACATCAGACGCCCTAATCCTCAGCTTGTGGTAACCATATCTCAAGTCTATCTTGGAAAACACTGTAGCACCCTGAAGCTGGTCAAATAGATCATCATTCCCTGGCAAAGGATACTTATTTTTTATAGTAACCTTATTCAGCTGCGGGTAGTCAATACACATCCTCATTGAGCCATCTTTCTTCTTGACAAACAACACTGGAGCACCCTAAGGAGAAACGCTAGGCCTAATGAAGCCTTTATCCAACAAATCCTGCAACTGCTCCTTCAATTCCTTCAACTCTGGCGGGGCCATACCATACGGCGGAATAGAAATGGGTTGAGTGCCCTGAGCCACCTCAATACAAATATCAATATCCTTTTCGGGTGGAATACCCGGCAGGTAAGCAGGGAATACCTCTGGAAACTCACGAACCATGGGCACTGACTCTATGGAAGGAACCTCGGCACTAGAATCACGAACATAGGCCAAATTGGCCAAACAACCCTTCTTGACCATACACCGAGCCTTCACATAAGAAATAAACCTGCCAGAAGAATGGCTAGGAGTCCCTCTCCACTCCAAGCGAGGCACACCTGGCAAGGCCAAGGTCATTGTCTTGGCGTGACAGTCCAGAATAACATGATATGGATATAGCCAATCCATCCCCAATATAACGTCAAAGTCCACCATTTCCAGAAGCAAAATATCAATCTGAGTCTCCATACCACCAATAACTACTAAGCAAGCACGGTAGACTCGATCTACCACAGTAGAATCACCCACCGGGGTAGACACATATACAGGAGCACTTAGGGAATCACGGGACATGCTCAAATAAGGGGCAAAATATGAAGAGACATAAGAGAAAGTAGAGCCCGGATCAAATAATACCGAAGCATCTCGGCTGCAAACTGATACAGTACCTGTGATAACTGCGTCAGAGGCCTCAGCCTCAGGCCTGGCCGGAATAACACAGCAATGGCGCGGAGCCCCTCCAACCTGAACATCTCTGGGTCTACCTGCTACGGGCTGACCCCTATCTCTCATGACCTGCCCTCCACCTCTATGAGTCTGACCTCCAGCTCTAGCACCACGACCACCCCTAGCTGGCTGAAGGGGAGAGGGTGTACCTCATGCGGGAACCATGGCACGGGAACCCTGATACTGAGAACCACCAAAACCTCGGGGGAAAAACCTAGAAATATGCCCCATACCACCGCAAGTGTGGCAAGCCATCGACTGCTGAGAATACTGACCCTGGAACTGTCCCTGATGACCAGAATGACTACCCTGAAGACTCTGAATCGGCGGTGCACTGATGGGAGCTGATGATGCACTGCGGGATACCTCGAGTGCCGAATGATAAGGCCTAGGGGGATGACCCCTGTCAAAGGAATCTCTGCCTCCAGATGAGGCACCACTGAAACGTTCGAAATGACGAGGTCTCTTGTCAGACCCATGACCTCCACATGGGATAATACCATCTCAATGCGTCTGGCCACATTGGTTGCATCCTTAAAGGAGATATCAGAACCCGTCTCTCTGGCCATCTGAAGTCTGATAGGCTAAGCCTGACCCTCAATAAATCTCCAAACCCTCTCCCGATCAGTGGGGAGTATCATAATAGCATGTCTAGCTAGAGTAATGAACCTGGTCTCGTACTAAGTGATGGACATGGAGCCCTGCTGGAGACGCTCAAACTGCCTCCGAAGATCCTCCCTCTGAGTAACTGGAAGAAAATTCCCCAAGAATAACTCGGAGAAGTGAGCCCAAGTCAGAGGTGAAGACCCAGCTGGCCTGGTCAAGCAATAGTCTCTCCACCAAGTCTTAGCGTAACCCGAAAGACGAAAAGTAGCAAAATTCACTCCATTGGACTCCACAATGCCCGTGTTCCAAAGAACCTCATAACAGCTGTCCAAATAATCCTAGGGATCCTCTGATGGTGCACCACCAAATGTATTAGTGAATAACTTGGTGAACCGATCCAGTCTCCATAGAGCATCTACTGACATAGCTGCACCCTCGGTTGCCGGCGCCACAATACCCGGCTGAGCTACTCCAGCGGTCTGAGGTGCTAGAGCCTGAAAATGAGTGGCCAACTGCTCTAGGGTGTGGATGACAGGAGTTTGGGTCCCTCCCCCAGCCTGAGAACTAGCTTGTGCAGTAGGAAGAAGACCGGCCTGAGCCACACTCTCCATGAGTCCCACTAAGCGGACTAGAGCGTCCTGAAGCACTGGGGTGGCAATGAACCCCTCTGGGACCTGAGCTGGTCCAACTGGGACTGTCTGAGTAGGAACCTCACTGGCAAAGTCTACCTGTGGGTCCTCTACTGGGGTTGCTGCTCTGGGCTGAACCCTGCCCCTGCCTCGGCCTCTAGCACGGCCTCAGCCTCGGCCCCTAGTAGGAGCTACAATAGGAGGATCAGGATGCTGGTCGGTCGATGAGGAAGCACGCGTCCTCTCCATCTGCGAGAGAGTAGAATAGAGACTCAATTAGTATTTAGCAGTCAAATAGGACGACAGAGAATGAAAGATATGAAGTTATTCCTAACTTTGCAGCCTCTAGGGGATAAGTACAGACGTCTCCGTACCGATCCCTCAGACTCTACCAAGTTTGTACGTGAGTTGTGAGACCTAAGCAACCTAGGGCTCTGATACCAACTTGTCACGACCCGAAATCCCACCTTCAGGCCGTGATGGCGCCTAACGTTGAACAAGCTAGACAAGCTAACGTTTGAACTAAATAAACTCATTAACAACTAAAAGAACAAGATAACTAAGGCAATGGTGGTCAACAATATGAAAGTTATCTAAGCTCAAAATAATATAGCAAGCTTCGAATTGAAACCCATAAATATAACCTAGAACTGGTGTCACATACTCACGAACTGTCTATGAGATTACTAAATACAATGGTCTGAAAATAAGTACATATGACAGTCTTTGAAACTATAGAATAAGACAAAATTGAAAGAGAAGGGTAGAAGGTGACGCCAAGGCCTACGAATGTCTGCGGGTCTACATCGATGTCTCCAGAATAGACTGATGGAATGCTCCCTCCGTCAGTGTCCACCGGGTCCGGCTGCGTAGTCTGCACAACATAAAGAAGTGCAGGTGTAGCATCAATACAATCGACCCCATGCACTAAGTAAGTGTCGAGCCTAACCTCAGAGAAGTAGTGACGAGGCTAGGACCGACAACAATATACATACCTGTGCAATTCTATATAACAACAGGAAATATCGACGGAAATAAACAAGTAGAAACAGATCCGGGGAGAACATGCTGGGGATAAAGGGGCAACAATTACTAGCACAACAGAACATGGTAATAACTAAAATGTAGAAGTAAAAGCAAGGATTTAACGTCTCAGAACAGATAATGAACAACAAAAGGCACAGTATGTCCCTTCGTGCATAATCTCACAATCACTCGACACGGAATGTCGCCTCGTGCATAAATAGTAAAATCACTCCACACAGAATGTCCCCTCATGTATAATAAACAATCGGCACGACATGTCCCCTCGTGCGATAAATAATCAACAACCAGCACGGCATGTCCCCTCGTGCGATAAATAATCAACAATCAGCACGGCATGTCCCCTTGTGCGATAAATAATCAACAATCAGCACGACATGTCCCCTCGTGCGATAAATAATCAAAAATCAACACGGCTTGTCCCCTCGTGCGATAAATAATCAACAATCAGCACGACATGTCCCCTTGTACGCTAAATAATCAACAATCAGCATGACATGTCCCCTCGTACGCTAAATAATATAAAAGCAACAATATAATGTGAAAACTAACAATAAGAAATCTCAAGTGTACGGAAATACTCAATAAAATTCTATCATCCCGGCAAGGGACACAGCTATAACCAAACTCGCATCAGAAATATAATTTCAACAGTAAAAGCCTCAGCTGAAACAAATAACACAATAACTCCCCATGCCATGAAACAACCTTAATGTATCACTTCTAAATCGCCAATTACTTATAGTATAGAGAATATTAAGAACATGGTATGATTCATCACATCTGACCCACGAGCATGCTTGACCACAACATATAGGTACTCGTCACCTCACCTATACGTTGGACATGAGTTACACATAGCAAATAAGACTTTATACATATTCCCTCAAGCTAAGGTTAGGTCAACCACTTACCTCGGCTCCAAAGTGAAAGTCAAGCCTCATCACAGCCTTTCCTCTCGAATCCAACTCCGAATCGATGATATCTAGACATAATTAATTTATTAACATCAATAATCACTCAATAAACCAATTCCAAAAGCCTACTTATACATTTTCTATCATTCTTCCAAAAGTACTAAAATTCGACCTCGGGCTCGCTTGGTCCAAACTCGAGGTTCGGACAAAAACCCGATAACCCATTCCCCCACGAGCCCGAATATACAATTTGTTTTGAAATTCGACCCCAAAATGAGGTTGAATTCCCCAAAAATTCCATAAACCTAACTCTACCCAAAAACCTCTAATTTCCACCTTGATTTCATGATTTAAGAGCTAGATTCTAGTGTTTGGTGAAAGGAAAAATGGAAGACATTAGTGTTAGAATCACTTACCCAAATGGTTATGGAGGAGAACTAGCTTAGGAATCGCCTATGGGGTCTTGGAGAAGAAGAAGTTGGTGAAATAGGAAAAATCCCGTGTAAGTATTCTGTTTTTGGGGTTAAAAAAAATAACTGGTCGAAAATGCCCTATGCGATCGCGGAGAAGGGGTTGCGATCGCATAGGGGTCTGGGTCTTGGCCAATGCGATCGCGGGATGATGGTTACGATTGCGGAAGTCTACTGGCTTGAGCTCTGCAATCGCGGAGAAGGGAATATGCGATCGCGAAGGGTAGTTAATCGGCTCCCACCCAGATCACCTACATCCTATGCGATCGCGGAAGAATATATGCGATCGCATAGGGTCACAGTACCCTCCCCCATTCACTCATCTATGCGATCGCGACCTTACCTATGCGATCGTATAGAGTAATTTCCCTGACACCAGATACAACACCCTTTAGACCAGACTTTTTTAACTTTTTGCACTCCGATGCCTACCCGAAACTCACCCGAGCCCTCGGGGCTCAAAACCAATTACACACACAACCTCATAAATATCCTACGGCCTTATTCAAATAATTAAACCACCAAAATAAATCAAAAACAATGAATTAAACTCCAAAATCTATAGAATTTTCTCAAACTTCATAAACTTCTAAATTTCCCATTTTTGATCTGAAACACGTCAAACCAAGTCAGTTTCTTACCAAATTTTACAGGTAACTCATAATATATACATTGAACCTGTTCCGGGCTCCAGAACCATACTGCGGGCCCGGTATCACGGATTTCACATAAAACATCATTTTCAAAAGTTTTAATTATTTTCAAGAAATAATTTTCTTTAAAAATTCATTTCTCGGACTTGGGACCTCGGAATTCGATTCCGGGCATACGCCCAAGTCCCATATTTTCCACGGACCCTCCGGGACCGTCAAATCACGGGTCCGGGTCCGTTTACTAAAAATATTGACCAAAGTCAACTTCAATCAATTAATTACCATAAATTTAACTTTTTATCAAGTTTTCACATAAAGGCTTCCCGGCTACACGTCCGGGCTGCGCACGCACATCAAGGTGAGATTAACGGAGGCTTTCGGGACCTCGGAATACAGTCATAATTAAATTTACATAGGATGACCTTTTGGGTCATCACAAAAAACATCATACGGACTTGACCGTGCGATCAAATCACAAAAATAACACCTAAAACTACGAATTAAATATCAAAACTCATGGTTTTCTCAAGAACACTTCAAATTCACTATTTTCTCAACCGGACGTCCGAATCACCTCAAATGAACTCCGATTTCCACCAAATTTCAGAGATAGTACTTAAACATTATAAAAATCTATGCCGGGCTCCAGAACCACAATACGGCCCCGATACCAACGGGTTCAAACGTTAATGCATTCCTTTATTTCCTTTAAACTCTAGTACATCAATTTTCTTCAACAATTGATTTCTAAAGCCAAGGACATCAAAATTCAATTCCGAGCATACACACAAGTCCATATTTTACTGCGGAACTCCCGGGACTGTCGGAAAATGGGTCCGATTTGTTTACTCAAAACGCTGACCAAAGCCAACCAAAAAAATTAAATTTTTAACTCTAAATATTATTATTTCTTATATTTTTACATAAAGACTTTTCAGATTCACGCCCAGTGGTGCACGCAAATCGAGGTAATTAAAATTAATCTTTTTAAGACTAATGAGTCTGGAATGGAGTCTTAATTCATAAGATGACCCTTTGGGTCATCACACTCAACTAGATTTCTCAAAAAATTTATCGCAAAATACCTATTTTAATACAACACGTTATATACTCTGGATAATTTCCTCAATTATATTATTATCCCGACATTATATATGCAATGGAAAATAATTTTTAATTTTTTTATTTTTAAATAAAATTTATTTGTGCTATAGGTAAGTCCAAAAATCATGGTAAGTTGATTCTCGAACTTATCTTATTTTTATCTCACGTATGTCACACCTCTTTTTTCCACTACCCCCGGATTGATGAAGGGTAATAAAGGAGTTTTTCCACTTTAAGTGACATTATTCGATTTTTGGGATTTATTTATTAATTTTTACAGAGTCGCCACCCGGATTTTTGACGATGCTCCGGGACACCGTTTTGTTTTGAAAATCCTAAATCGAGGAAGATTTGACTCTGTTTTAAGTGGTCTGCGACCAGTAATCCGAGTAAGGAATTCTGTTAACCCGGGAGAAGGTGTTAGACATTCCCGAGTTCCGTGGTTTTAGCAC